>DWTO01003215.1:0-12868 GCA_018244755.1 Jemadia pseudognetus | reverse complement strand
CAGGGCGCGATGGCGCTCTTTGGGGGAGGCCTATGTCCAGCAGTGGACTGAGATAGGCTGATGATGATGATGATAATACAAAAATTACTAGCAGTAAATATTTTTTGGTGATACAATTTCCATTATTTCTTTAATGTGTTTGAAATGTTCTTGTATTTAAATGTTTTCCACCAGTTTATTGTCAATATTTAAATATTAGTATCACTGAGTGTTATTTTTTATAATCAAGCTTTATATAATACCTAGGTACCTATTATTATGCATCTGCGTTCAAAATTCACCAATCAAATACAACTTCATCCGTCTCGAATAGCGAGACGGATGTCGGTATTTCACTGAATATTTCAATAACCCCTCTGCCGCGCCAGGGGGCTATTTTGTTCTGTTGACATATTTTGAGATCGATCGATCTAACTGTTCCGTAATGTGCATTACATTCGAATTCCCGTTACTTTTATTGAGGCCTATAGAAGATGTAGATAAAGTTGTATGAATTGTACATAGTATATTTTATTGCATGTCTACTTGCAATTGTAGAGACTCGGCTGGCTGAAAATATTTTGTTAAAGATATGACGTTCGGTAAGTTAAATAAGTAGGTAATTTGCACATTGCACAGATTATAGACATATCACACAGTTATAATTTAAAAACAGCAACGCTAACATTGAACTAAAAATTCTGAAAGTAAATTCAAATGAAACGACACATTTTGTTGTATGACAGTAATGTCATACAACAAAATGTGTCGTTTAGTTACAACTCATATCACGGAATTATCATAATTCCTTTCTTGTTACCACAAGAAGATTTTCTACGCAGATTGTTATTACATCGGAGATCATCAAACGACCCGGATCCATTATAAGTGAACCACTGGTCATTTTCAATTATTACAACAGAAAGCGTAAAGGAAATGACAAATTTTCACGCATATATGCACTTTTATCGTGATTCGCATTACATAATTACATGTCCAGTAACAATTCAAGAAACGCATCGGAGCGTCAACGGGGTACCAACTGTCGTGGCTTTATTTGCGTATTGTACGTCACTTCCGGTTGCCATTTTGTATCTCAATAATGACCAGCGGTGGTCGTTATTGTACATGTGACACCAAAGGGTTATAATGCTGTAAATCGCTTTAAAAGGGAGACGAAACAATCTTTTGAGATCACGAAATTTGTATAGACGTTAAATAAAAATTACAGAAATAATATTGACGAAATCCCTGCTCATAGGTACCTACTATATATTCAGTGCTATGCGGTATCGATGATGAGTAAGTAAATTACTTATATTAAAAATACAGGTTAAGCAACTTAATGAGTTTACTAACGGTCAAAATATAGTCTTTTAGATGGGCCTACCATGTTTATAAATGTAACTCTTTTATTTAAATGCAATAACATCTTTCATGAATACGAACCCTTATAAAACTTAGCTCAGACTCGGAATCGTTAATCCTTTTATTGCATTGCAATTACAACCTCATAAAATTTACTACCAAATAAATTGAAAACAATACCAATTTTGTCCATTGTCTAAAATGTTATTGTTCGGAGCGGTGGGACTACTGTAGTATTTAAAGCTTAGTATGGATTGTACGGTACAAGGGTTTAAGCTAAGTATATGCAAATGGCAACTTTCGTCGTATACCTAACAGTAAACTGAACTACTTTAAAAAGTGTCTATTAGCTAGAATATGGTCAGATTAAATACAAAAGCTCGTGATAACTAAAACTTTCTGAAGGTGTTTAAATTGTGCTGTGTTTTCACTATTCCCGAGGTTTTGTACATCTACTGGCTTGTTAATTCATTGTTTAGTGTCCCTGAGGGCTGAGTCGGTAATTGAGGGCTCCATTTCTACCTAGGGCAGATATTTGTGTGATAAACGCAATGCTTCTCTAGTCTAGTCTATATGTAAATACCAAATTATCATATCCCAACTCTAGACACTAAAGAAACTTAACAATTTACATATACCTACCTACATACATTAAATTTCATACATACATTAAATTTCGAAAGGAACAGTACACGGCACACAAAAGGTGAACGAATTCGTACAGTATTGAAAAAGTTTGTTGTTAATAACAAAATTGTAATAGATTTCTTTTAGATATAACCCCATAGCTTTATGGACACAATTGGTCCAATTCTATGCGGAAGGGTTAGTGAAATGACAGGCGCGTGGCTCACTGCTGTGTGAAAAAACTCTGCAGATAAATATATGTCTTCCAACGATCGCAATAAGACGTAATATTCCCAGGTCATATCGACTAAGTACAGCTGAGTCCACAGATATGAGAATCGTATTTCGTAATATGACACCGTTTCACACAATCGACATTTTAGTTAAAAAAATAAGTCCACACCGTTATTGTTCACAAATTCATATCTCAATATGCATCGAGCGATGTTTTCATCAAATCTCTAGGATGTACAATTGTTTCTATTTTTATTAGTTCTTTATAATCTAACATTATTTTTCGTGGTAGAGCACGTGACATAGCACGTAAAAGAATATAAGCTGGCCTTTTAAAACCTCCACCTGGTAGTGAGCACTGCGAATTACATTAATGGTAGCTCTGAGTCTACTGTACTTCCTCAAAATTTTAATCAGCACAATTGCGTAACCTTTCCGCGTTGTCTAAATATTATAAAAATGAATTTTTTTTTACCGTGTGATAGGCTAGCGTTTGGCCGCGACCCCGCCTGATGTAAAGCGCGGATGCAGCCTAAGATGGAGCACGCAAGCCTAGGAAAAACCTATTCACCCTTGTTTTGAAGAGTCCCAAGTTATATGTGTCCGGGAAAACAGACGCCGGCAGGGTGTTCCACTTTTTGGCCGTTCGGATTAGAAATTGTTATGTTCAAGAAAAAAGAAAATTAAAAATTTACCTTCATGTAGCCCTTTCACTAACCTGAAATTCTTTAGGTTATACCTATTGCTAAAAATATCCTTAATCCATGGACTTGCCTACTTTAAATGTTCTAGTTCCTCTAGGTACAATTATTTAGTTTCTCATAATGCTTATTTGTAAAGTAGGTAAGACATTGAAAATTTATACAAATAAATAAAATTGGAGTGTCTGTTTGTAACATTAAAATAACAGCTCTTTACTAAATGCATATGTATGTAGGTATGTATGCATATGTATCATTATGTATGTAGGTATGTATGCATATGTATGTAGGTATGTATGCATATGTATGTAGGTATGTATGCATATGTATGTAGGTACCTATGTATACATATGTATGTATGCATACACAATAGGTACATATACCAAAATAACATTTTTTATCATTTTTGTCTTTCTGTCTGTTCCGGCTAATCTCTGGAACGGCTGGACAGATTTTGACGGGACATTCACTGGCAGATATCTGATGTAATAAGGAGTAACTTAGGTCTACATTAATTTCAGAATTTTAGAATACCACGTGGATGAAGTCGCGGGCAAAGCTAGTAAAATATATAGGCATATTATAACTAAATCTATGCAAGCATGTAAATAAAAAATATGCATGATGATATTACCCACTTAAATAACGCGAAATCGTATAAAATCACACGTAATACAATATGACTGTCACACTGCAAAAACAATGCAGTCCCGTTAGGCTTTACCACAGGTAGCGGGTCCAACCCTTCTTTACACCCTTCAATAAAGTACAATAGACAAGCCCCGCCCTCACTCGGCGACGCTGGCTGCCAAACAGTTGCCACCCTCAATTGTACCTTAGCCTCTTTAATAAACACACGTTCCTTAGGCGGCTGATTAAAGATGGCACTTTGGACTCCTTACTCGGAAGAAGCTCTGGATCTCAGCAAAGTGGCTGTGAAAAAAGAAAAAATATCTCCACTACGCGATGTAGTACCTGAATACCGATATTCACCAAGTACTGTACCATCGGAACCTATACGACCATACTATCCTGTCGCCATGTACCCAGAACAAAGTGTGCCTACCGCGCAGATATCGCCGGACTCAATCGGACGTACATGGTCTCCGTCTCCCAATGATTCACTAGAATCATTCGAACTCGACTCTTTATCGGATGACGTAGAGTACCAAGCGTTCGAGAGGGACGCCTTAAGAGCCATGGCTGAGAGGAACGGTGGTGCTTTACTGGGGAACAACCCGCGCATGAGACGTGCGGTTCAAACGACCCAAACAGCGGATGTTTCCTACAGGAAACAAAGAGAGAGGAACAACTTCGCGGCTAAGCAGAGTAGAGATAGAAGGAAACTACGCGAAGTCCGACTCGCCTTCCAAGTGACGTACCTCAAGAAGAAGTTGGCGGATTTACGATCGAGACTCGGCGAACGGATGTGTGTCCACTGCAGATATCAATGCTGATGTGTGTTTTTATGGCGACGAGTGTGGATCTGCCAACATTCATTCGACGCTTTAAGTGTTGTGTGCAATCGAAACCGATGTAAATAAATGTATGTCATCCAGAAGTAAAGTTTTACCCAACGGATGTTGAAGAGTTCTTAAATTTGATGTTTTGTTCAATGTGTATTAAATTTAAGATTTCGCTAGAATACTTGTCTAATAGTTGAGCTCAATGTGCCATTTTGTTAGCTGTAAGGATAATTTATTCATTGTTTTGTAACATAATAAATAATGTTTTATAACTATTATGTTTTATTTTGTTGTCCAAATGATAATGAAAATTACTTTTACAATAATTTCACATTTTCTACAAATAATAAAATTATTTTGAAATGTAATATTAGTGCGACTAATGCTTCATTCTTTATGCATTCAGAACTTTAGAGCATGTTTTATAGATTAGTACAGAATATAATAATTGGATAACTGAAATAAACGTCTCATAGCTATAATCGTGCCAAACTTCCTGCTTATTTTATACATATGTACAATATATGTAACATTTTGATATAATATAATTAACTAATCAGATTTGATGATTTTTTTAACTAACGTAATTTCATCTAATATTTGGAAAAAATATACTTAATTCTATACGTCCGCTACATCTCCCTGTACTATAATATCACACTGGTTTTCTATTGGCGGTTAGTTACGTGCGCCGGCGCAGGCCACGCCCATTTCATTTTACATTTGTACAATTATACTGAAAATATTCAAATGCTCATATAATCAATGAAAAATATGTTTATTAAAGCAATTGAAGTACAGTATTCAAGCCCAGTTATGGTGTTAACTGCTATTATGTCTGTTGTGTACCTATAGGTAACTGTGTTTAATTGCCTACTATGGCTGTTACCTGAGTACCTACCCTACTAATTATTCTGTTATTTTCACGCCGATGACGTAAAATCATATATTATTTTGTAAACAAAATCGTGTAGTTATTTCTTGTTTTCTTCGTAATTTGTATTGAAATATTAAGTGTTATTTGGTTTAGAATGTAGGTAATTCATTTGGAGAGTCCAATGACGGTCATTACGCCGGCAAATATCTGTAAAATGTAGGTATACATACTGTTAATAGTGTTACAGTTACCTAATCGTTAATATACAAGTGACGAATTAAGAAGATTATTACATTTGTACTGATCGGTTTCCACCGGTCAATATTTGCTTTGTTAGGTCTCAGGTATTGGTATAACATTTTTAAGTCTATAAATACCTACATATATACGGTAGGTCCCTCACAGGGTAGGCAGAGAGCACCAAGCGTCTCATATCTCAATCATTATGGACCTGCTGTGCTTCTTCTAAATTCATCACTCTCTGTGTCAGTCAGTCTTGCTTATTACATCAACATACATAGGTGAGCCTCGGTCTAGCTTAGCTCTTGAGTCCATCAAAATTTTTTTAAGTCTCAGCAGCCTTATTTACGAAATGTGTTATTAACAATTTGCAGTCTACCGGCGCGACTGAGAGTCGTTTAGACTGCAAGTAAGCTTATTTAGATCAGCCTATCATGACTAATGATTGAGTCGTCTGTGTGAAATAGACCTACACTCAATAGATGAAACGCAAAATAGGCCTCGATATAGATATTGCAATTATAAAAAAATCCTTGAATTTACCAGCTGACTTCTAATCTATAACTGTCAATTTTTAAACTAGCATGACTGTATGTACGAACGCTGTTCGCGTTACCAAAAAGCTTTCTATTATTATTTAATGCCCGTATAATGTATAGAATTATATCTTTCGACAATAATATTACTTATATAATGTAAATACAATCTGTGTGAACGTTAACAAAGGCACGCGACAGTATTTTCATTTGCACGCGCCAGACTCCATTGTTGACATAAAATGCCATTTCTGTGATCTCCTCTCAATGTGTTCGATGTTTACGAACACGAGCCAAAGATAACACTGGTTTGAGAGGTGAGATAAAGGATTGAGATGTTATCGTGCAGCTTGTCATATCTAGAACGTTCGGAGCCGGCGCCGCAGCGCGCACGAGTCACTGTGGTGTCACTGTATTAAATATGTACAAAATAGTACGTATCTGGGAACAATTTCCTCGCGTCATCCGATCTCAAATTAGATAAAGCCTGCAGCTGATACACATACATATATAAATGTCTATATAGTTTGTTATGTATAAAAATTTATACCCAGAAACAAAACAGCGGTGCTCATAACCATCGGCGAATTAAGGCTCGAAAATATAATAATGTAGGTAGGTATTATTAGTACGAGTTGCGATTAATAAGCTAGAAAAAAATGCACCTTAATAAGCTAGAAAAAATGCACCTTAATAAGCTAGAAAAAATGCACCTTAATAAGCTAGAAAAGATGCGCCTTCATAAGATAGGAAAAATGCACCTTAATAAGATAGAAAAAATGCACCTTAATAAGCTAGAAAAAATGCACCTTCATAAGATAGGAAAAATGCACCTTAATAAGATAGAAAAAATGCACCTTAATAAGATAGAAATAAAAAATGCCGCTCATCATTACAATTGTAGTACCTATCATTTAGTTAAGTTTCATAATAAAATGGAAAGCACTCCAAAAGATTCGAAATTTTGCTAAAAATGGCCATTTGATGTCAGCCACGAGCCGTTATGTAATGTGCTGATCGATATTACATAACGCATCGCAAGGGTTGCATGGACCCTGCAATGTACGCAGCCTTGCCGCCCTTATGAGGGGTCGTGAGAGGCGCGTGGGGTGCGTTGATGAATTATGTTCGATTTGATTAGTGGTAAGAATAGACATACCTACTGCGCGATATTGGATAAAATTTGAAAGATACGTCACGATATTCGGACGGAACTTCAGTACCTATTATTGTATCAAAACAGATTTCCGTAAAAAATCCTTATAGTTATGAGAAGTTATATTTCCAGGATGTCTTGATGATGTTAAGTAATAATAATTACTTAATTCGGAGTCCGTAGGTACATACCGAAATCAGACGGGTGAAATCTTATCACTGATGTCTACATTCATATATAAAAAAATATATATGCACTAGTTTATTGAATAAGAACCGAAAACAATAGTATAGTGTTGCAAAGTTTGAAGATATAAAGTCAAACACATCATCAGTATTCGAGCACCTACCTGCATGACATCGTTTACTGTGTATAATACTTTAATATTAACCCGATATATACTTAGATAACGATTTTTGGATATTTGTACATTATTGACTTTTATAAAAATTGCATATGAAAATTAATATTAAGTTAGATAGCTCTAAGCTCTTCCGTCAATGATTCTAATAATAAATTTAAAGGCTTTAAATACCTGATCGTGTCGGCTTTTGTGTTAAATCTGTAAATGTTACGCACGAAATTTGACACGGTCTAATCTGCTGGGCATCAGTCGCGGCCGTTACGTTTACCAACTTTTATCTGTAAGTGCCTTTATCAACTGTCCCACGAGACATCAGTTTTAAGAAACCAAACACGCCAGCGAGAAGGCCCGTTACCCGGCCGGCTTCTCAGAAAATATTTGCATTGTCTAAGCAAACAAAACTAGAGCCACCCTTTATCTTAATCCGTGAACGAATGTTTCACAATTTGCATATTGTACAGTTACCGACGCCAATGAAATAAATATGGAACCAAAAATAAGCGGATTATATCTAATCCTGTGTCTGCTCGAAGATGACTAAAAGCCCATTGATTCGGTACGGTCCTGGAGTAGAATTATGCATTGCGTTTTCAAATAAAGTTAAAATAATCTTCTTATCGGAGGACAATCTTAAATCTTGTTCCTAGGACAAAAGTCATTGTTGTCAGTTGACTGGCAACTTAGTGCCAAACATAACCGATGTGTTTTAATTGTTTTCAATGTAGGTATTAGTACCTAAATTATATCTATGTAGGTATATAATTATGACGAAAAAAAATACGAGTATTTATTACTTACAATCCAAACAAGAATAAATTAGGCGTATGTTCTTAGAATAACAATTTCAGAAAGAACGTAACTAATAGCGAATTATATATTTTCATAACTCTGTTTCAATATCTTTTGTATTCCTTTGGAACACAGAATCTACTCCATCAAGAAATAAACTGATCGATCAATAAGTTGTCAATGGCATCTCATTCAAGTCTGAGATTCGACCATTATAAAGCCTTTAAATTTTGAAATAACGGAACAGCAAGGCGTGGATTTGCTCGTTTGTTTGGCTACTTTGCGGGCAGTATCCGTGATTAATGAAGTGTGGATGCCACACAGACAGCCGGAAACGCAAGTGAACGTGGCAAAATAGTATTATATGCAACTGAGAATATATCAATTGAACTGAACGTTCGTGACGGGATGGGATAGTTATTGTTACTGACGTTTTTATCAATGAAGAGGGCGGAAAAAACGAGAATGAAAATGAACTGAATAGGTAGGTATAGTTAACTCAAGATGAATTTTTACATAAATGCGGATAATAAAAAACTAATTAGAAATAACCGGCAGTTTAAATACAGCTCAAGTACTTAGGTACTTGTTAGTACAGTAAATATTCTAATAAAATAAATAGAAATAGTATTTTCTTTATAATTACTTAGAATCCCTGTTAATTGCACGGCGTTGTATTGCAAGCTATGATTGCCAGGCATTACAATCATAAAAAGGATTTACGTTTTAACTGGCAATAACAATTTGAATGTATTTAGACAGTAGTGAAGAATTAAAAATTGAAAGAGGATCTATTGAGTTAGATAGCGTTGGTGAGAGAATTAAACTAATCTCTAAAACCAAACTCTTTTAATTCATAATTTGCAACTTAATTCCAGATATTATATTTAATCTGTTGCAAAGACACGTGCCGCCATTTCTACCTGGGCGATCTTTTGTTTATGGGCGCCATAAAGCCCACAGAGATTTGCGCAGGAGCACAGACAGCTACAAGCCATTGCACCTGGATTATTAGTCGAAAAACAAAAAGGGACGGATTAAATCTTTGCTTATCAATTTTTATTGCAATAATCTACTTAATACCTAGCCAGAAGGATACCTATTACTGTGAATATTGACTAGGGTTCGAGCACTGAGAACAGCAAAGTTGTAGCTAATATAAATCAAACATTGAAATAATGTAATTTTTCTCGATAATAAGACATTTTACAAATAGGTACAGTAACTAATTAAAAATTCACATCGTAGGTAAAATCGAGTGAAACTTAAGGCGGGAACAAAATTTATATTTATGCACCCTTATTTATTTAAGACAAATTTTCAATTTAAATAAATTGTATATTATAATTTGTAACGTTTTATATATCTCCGAAATTAGTGTAAGTGTACCAAGTAAGCAGTAATAAAACACAATCCTGTATAATAATTGTAGTGCACATAGAGATGTATATTATACTACTGATGTATGTCAATATAATATATCGATGGTAGAGGGTATGTTAGACTTTGTATGTTCCCAATTTAAAGACCACTATAGAATAGTAGTCTATATTGTAGGTATAGGTGGAGCTTAAGGTATTCTATATATTTATGTAGTTTCAAAAAATACTTTAAAAATCTCATGTAATAATTGGTTCCGTAAACGGTCCATTCAACTCAAGGAAAGTGTTATGGATGTGCAATTTTTATACTACTGTTGCTCAGCCAGTTCGCCTACAGAGAATGTTTATTTTTAGACTATCAAAGAAACCTAAATGTAGATATACCCTAGTATAGAAGATGGATATAACACGATACTAAAGTGTAAAGAGTTAAGGGTACTAAAGCTATGTGCATACTGAAGTGGTAAAAAAATATCATTGATTTTTCATTTTTTATGTTTTAACCCTCGCATGTACAACGTAGGCATTATAGCCAAAACCCATCTGAGGGGGGCTTTGTCCAGTAGACGGCATAAACAGGTAGATGATGATGTTTTATCCTTTTTATATAATTCGAGTAAAAAAAGTTGCACAAAATATTTGAATGTCCTAAGTTTCTGCCTTACAGAAATAGTGTGATATAAATATTCAATCAAAGTAAATAATGTATCACTTAATGACTAGGCTCACGTCCATTTCTGTGGCAATGTTACAGCGAACGTGTTGATAGTGGTAATTACGACAGATCTAGGTAGGTACGTAAACAAATTTGTTAGTTCCATACTTAATTGCCTTCATAAATTACTACAGGATTAAGAAACATCATTTTTTGTAAACATCATTGTCCAAGCGGAGTTTAATTATTTTCTTGTGTATATTTTCATTAAATATTTATGTATTATTATTACATTACAGGTCGGTTATGTTACGCTCTGTAGAGATGTTTGGATTGATATGTAGATACCTACGTTTAATAGGGTTTAAGTTTTATTTAAAAATAATAGAACAATAATGTTACAAACACCGTTTTTAGCGGTGCTGGGGTACCTACAAATGGGAGGTTCTGCCACCATGGAAGTTCGGATTTGGTCTTGTATTGTAACGCTGGAAACACGTTTAGATTAATATCTTTATAAAACTTAAGAAATTTGTACACGCAGATCCGATGGGTACATATTACAGTAAGCGTTTAAATTAGTGGGATTGGCCTTTTATTACTTTTTACAAAAAATGCTATTCGACAAGTTAATATTTAAATAAGTATTTATGTTTCTATGGGCTATAAATACCGAAATATCAGACGCAAGACAAATGCAATAAACCGCAAATCATTCTATTGTCTTCATTCACACTATACCGTTAAATCGCAACGGCAGGTAGCGTGCAACCCTTCCTATTTCGTACAAACGCAGGGAAGGGGATAAACTCGCCCCGGCGCTGAGACCCCGCCCCTCGCATAACAAAAGGCGCTTGAGCAACCCTTAAGCAATTAGTTGTCAACAATCTTTAGCAGAGGAAACACGTCATCAAGCAGTAGTGAATCATGGCTCTCTGGACGCCTTACGCCGAAGAGGCCGCACTGGATTTGAGTGTGAAGTGCAAGCAAGACGCTGTACCAGATTATGGATACCATTACCCGTATGTGTATCCAAACCCGGTATCTCCAAACCTTACCATTCCATATTCCGGATACGTAGGATACCCACAACCAATGCTCGTGCCGGTTGCGGAAACGTCTCCGATATCGAGCTGTTCCAGCTACCCGCCGCCAGCATACAGTCCTCAACTCAGAACAGGAATGATTTCGCCTCCTGAATCACCGTCTTCTGTTCAAGAGCAGAAGTCAATGAGACCGAGCTACATGGCAGACGTAGATACCTTATCGGACGATCCGGATTTTCAAGCGTTCGAAAGGGACGCCTTGCGAGCGATGGCGGAGAAAAATGGGGGCACTTTACTGGGTAACAACCCGAGGATGCGTCGCGCGGTCCAGACCAGTCACGCTGCGGACGACTCGTACAGGAAACAGAGGGAGAGGAACAACTTCGCCGCGAAGCAAAGTAGAGATCGGAGGAAGCTGAGAGAGATTCATCTTGCCCTCAAAGTCACGTATCTGAAGACTGAAATGGCGAAGCTGAAGGCCCAGTTGGCCACGAGCTCTTGCGTTCGGTGTCAGCAGACTCGCCCCTGCTGACGGTTAGCTAATCGTACTTGATTAATGCGAGCTATTTATTGTAGACAGTTTAGTGAATTAAGATATGTAAATAAATAATTTATTGGATAGTTTACACGTAGGTATATGTGCAATCAACGATAATTTATATTTAAATGTAATAATTGAATGAAATATAATATTTATACCGTAAACCACTTTGTTATTTATTTATCCCTATGACATTTTATTTTTTATAGTTATACGACACTTGAGTTAACACTTAAATTCCATAGCAAGTATAGATAATCAATATGTAATTTTGATAACATTGGCATTTTAAAATGTATTTAAAACATTGAAATGTATTTATTTTTTTAATGCGACATCGTGTATCGTACGATATAGCGGGAGGATATAATAAAGGGTGGTGGGGGAAACCCGTGCAGCGCACGCGACGGGCCAATGAGTGCGAGGGGCTGCTAAAAAAAACTTACACCACCATGTATGTAAATAAAAATAGACAGATCTGCCATTGTGCACGCATTACACAAAAACTACTGGATATATTTCGATAAATATTTCTTCCTTACCTTCAGTTTATGTAGATATAAAATTCAAACTATAATTATTGGCAATTTTTAAGATTAGCAAAGTATAATTTACGTCAATATTTTTTACCTTTTCTTAAAATATGTCTTCAATGCCATAAACAACGCAGACGAAATCGCGGGTATGAGCTACTTATAATATAACCCTAGCAATAAAGGTCTATCGTAAAATGGTTTAAACAATTTTTTACTTCATAAAAGTCGACAGTAGCTGTTATTGTATTGACTTTTTACGACCAGGTATTTATCTTTATTGCTTTGAATTACCTTCTAAATTCAAATTCAAATTTCATTTATTCAAAATTGGTTCAATAGAACACTTTTTGTACGTCAAAATGAAACTACCA
>DWTO01003214.1:0-12869 GCA_018244755.1 Jemadia pseudognetus | reverse complement strand
GATGTTGCCTCTGAGGACGGTATTACTGTGACAATTGGTCGATGGTAACTGAAGTATGTTACAAAAGTATTGGACATAACATTATCAAGATATAGACGCGTCGCCACGGCATGCGTCGCCACGCCAGAAATCGGGTTTACGTGCGGCTATAGATGTTTCACATCAAAAAAAATAATACAGACGAATTGAATACCTCCTCCTTTTTGAAGTCGGTTAAAAAGTCGACCTTTCTCCGCCAACTTTAGGGAAAATTTTCGGTTTAATTAATAATAAAAAAAACTAAGATCGAACAATTACATTTTTTTATCGAACAATCACAAACACTGGATGAACAATAATTGATTTAGCAAAAAAATCATCAAAAAGTCGACCTTTCTCCCCCAACTTTAGGGTTAATTTTTATTTTATTAATAAAAAAAACTTAGATCGAACAATCAAAAATATTGATCGAACAATCACGAACAATGCCATATGACGTTGCCATATGTTCTTTTTCCATTTTTATAAATAATATTTGTCAATTAATTCGTATTGTATTACTTATTTCAAATTAATATAATGTCAAATATTTAATAAAGGGTTTATTTACTTTTCGTAAGAGCACAGGAATGTTTCCGTCTTTACCTCAGGATACAGGAAAAAACTATTGTCGGTTGACACTGCTATCCAATCCATCCATCAGGCAAATTAGCCAAAGTTATCAAAATAGTGAAATTAATAGAATTATCATATTAAGACTAAGTAGGAAATGTTTAATTGTGACACCCGTGTAACTACCTTATAATCGAAAATTTTAGAGGGACAATGAGTAAAGTGCTATTAATAAATTAAAATGTCTGATAATAGTACTAAGACAACTACAAATATAAACAATCTCGGAAGTAAGGAAGAAAATTCTCAAAATTCTTGGATCATTGGCGTGTCAACCAGACATCCTGGCCAAAAATATTATTTTAATACTGTTACCGGCGTCAGCGTATGGAACATCAGCCTGGAAGATGTATTACATTTTTTAAATATGCTATTCATCAATGGTTTACGTTACCTGCCAAAATATTTCTAATATAAGTAAAAGGATTTAGGGTAAAATAACATATTTAACTAAATATCATTGCATTAAAATATTGCTCTGCACTATATATTGACAAATGTTGCTTACGTTTTTTGACAATTATGTCTACTAATACTACTATGCTACTTCGTTCGCATTTTATATTTTTGTATAAGTTTATTCAATTACGTCATTGGTAACCAAAAGCGGTTCACTCGATTCACTGTTTCTAAATTTAATTTATCCTAAATGAACAAACAATTTCTCAAACACAGATGCTTTGATTTTTTATTTAGCAATAGAATTATTAAATTTAAATATGTTTCAACAGATGGAACTTGCTCAACAACAACAACAAACAACAACAAGATTAAATGGAAATCAGTCTCAATATATAAATTGTCCTGAACCAATGGAGCCACCACCAATTAGGAAGGTTGCACCAAAACTGTCGACTGGAATATATTGTCGACATGTTCTTCAAGGGTGTGAATATCATAAAAGACAGATAAACAATAGATTTGTGAGGCAGACGTCTGTATCACCATGTGAAGGTGGTTGCTGTCCAGTGAACCAGATACAGTTAAATTCTCACTCATGTCCTTTTTCTGAATGCAATTCACACTCGAATAACATGATCCCACAGAACCAAGTTCCAATTACTTCCATATACAATTCATTCAATACATCATTACGAACAAATAACTTACACAATGTATGTGGAAGTCGAAGGTCGTCAAATTTAGGAGAAAATGAATTAACAATCGAAGGTATGTTTGTATTATGTTTACACTTGTTACTTTTATTTGACATAACATCACTCCTGTTATCCCCCAAGAGGTAGGCAGAGAAGTGTAGTACACTCCCACGTTTCACCAGTTACATTACATCCCACTATGGAATAGGTGGTGAGCCTATTGCCATGCACCAGGCACAAATACTTTTATTTGAGCACTGAAAAATTTGTGATGTGAGCTATGGGTATTAAACTAGTAATTTCAATTAAAAGAGGATTGTAGTTACATACATAAACTGATGGGGAAGAAAGGTCTGTGTCTTAGTAAAAGGAGTGTAGGTTGACCTCCTATCAGGTGGTCTGATGATCTGAAGAAGACAGCAGGGTGTAGCTGGTTTCGGAAGGCTCAAGACCGAGAGAAGTGGTGCCGATTAAGGGAGGCCTATGTTCAGCAGTGAACCTCCAAAGGATGAGGATGAGGATTCTAGTGTTTGCTATTGTATATTTTTGTACTGCTTATGCACATTCACTGGATGGTCACACATAATTGTGTGTGTATGCCCATAAATATTACAGTTAAACTTAACCAATGAAACTACAAGTTTCTCATTGGACATGTTTTGATTACAATTCTCAAAGCAACATGTGACATAGATGTGGTACAAGTGGTAAGTGACTATTAAAAGATCCATTTTAGAGGCATATTGTTATTTATTATTTACAGATTCAAAAACTAATGAAAGCGACAGAGAAGATGAACCATTTGATGTAAGTATAATATGTATATGCTGAGTAACCAATTCCCTTAGGCCCTTAAATACATTTAGAACTTCTAAAGAAGATATTATTTGTTATGAAATAGAAATATCCACATATGCTGCCCATTTATTCTTATAGTTAATGTCATCATCATTCTATCTTAGTCCACTGCTGGACACAGGCCTTCCCCAATGAGCGCCATAGAGGAATGACCTGGGCTTGCCACATTCAGCTTCTGCTTGCAACCTTATCTGAATCATCATCCCACAGTTAATAGCTGCCACCGTATTCTTCCAGCTCAGGACCTCTTGTTCAGTGATCACCCTTGCAATAACTTGACCAAAGAGGCAGGTCATGTTTTATTCCATTAAAATATACAATGTGTTAAGTAGCATCTTCAACTTATGAATATATTAAATAATGCTGCTTACATAAGTGCCTGGCTAATGTAACAGATGTTTACCTTCCAAAGGTTGAACATTGAGTGACTAATATGATAAAATTATGAGGTTTCAATTTAGTTGTATGAAGATTACTTTTAACAATCCTTAACCATAATTTGTTTATAATATATATGAATCTAACATCATGCCTGTAATCTCCGCAGAGGTAGGCAGAGAAATGTAGAATACTCCCACATTTCACCAGTTACATTTACATCCCACAATGGAAAAAGTGGTGAGCCTATTGTTATATACCAGACACATGTCCAGACTCCAAAGCACTACTAGAAAATCTAAATTAGAAAAATTTTGTAGTACACGACCCGGGAATTGAATTCAGGACCTCACAATCGGCAGTCACACTAGCAACCATCTTGACCAACCAGGCAGTTGAAATATATGATATGTATGTAAATATATTTATTAACTGTATTATGTATAATATGTAAAAATTTAAAATGTATTTATTGTGTAGTTCGTTTATATTGTATACAAATGTATTTATTATTAATATATTATACATTTTGATCTTATTTTATTGTTACCTCCTACCACCGATTACTCACCATAACCAAAAAATTACTGGTACAGAATACCACAACAAATTAAGTCCACCTTTTGTACAGTGTACCTAGTTTTAAATATTATAATAAAGTGTAAATAATTAAATCTAACTCTTTTACTTTACAGAATAATAGTAACAGTGAGGTTTTCAATCTGGAGCCTCTAAAATGCTATGCTAAATCTGGAATAGTTGAAGACAAATGGTTTATTGTAGCCGACACTAGTGTATATTTACATAATAGGGGTTTTTTAAAAGCAGTGCTTAATTCTGGTAAGTGTCTGTTAAATGTCCACTGACACTATTTTAGTCTCCTAGGATACAAGTGCCAGTGGACATTTTCTTTGAAATAATTAAATCAGAAGTTTAGTATAAAGTAAAATTACTTTTTAGTAGTGTTCTGTTTAGGTTAGATTGTAAAAATACTGAGGTATTAAAGTATTTAGAATGTTAAAAGAAGTTTCATTAACAACATTTGTAGGCTATTATTGTACTGTATGTTTGACTGCCTTGTTGGTCAAGTGTTATCTGCTGAGAGTGAAGTTGTGTATTCAAAGCCCTGGTCGGGTACTATTGGGATTGTCTACATTGCAATTCTATACAGTAAGTGGGATTCTAGATTTATACCTGGGTGGGGCAATAGACTCACAACTTCCCTCTTTAGGAAGACACAGACTTCTACTTTTAATTTTGATCTGTAGAAGTAGTGTTAAACAATATTTATTAATATGTAAGTCACCTGATATTTTACTGTATGTTGCCTAATTTTCTCATACATTATGAGTTGAGTTATATGTTATATTCCGTTTCTTATTAATTACTATAACATACTAATTGAACAGGCTTCTAAATGTTCAGTTCTGAGTAGACTTAGACAGATCAATAGTAAAAGTGGGGTCTCAAAAGTTATAACCTACACAGAGAATAATTTACAAACAACTATATGTTTGTAAATTATTGTGATGAAGAAAAAAATTTCAGACCAGCAATGTTCCCTGATGGTACCTCAAATTGTTAAGACTGAATTGGAAAATGCTACAAAGAGCCAACTGAAGACAAAAGCTTATTGTGCAAATTATTTCATTCATAAACTAGTGGATCTTGGAGCTGCAGTTATCGGTAAATATTTCCAAATATATTGCTGTATATAATAAATTCACAAAAATTGTTGTATAACTTATTATACTATAATAGTGGTTATAAGAAACTATATGTCATAAAAAAATACGATTTCAATATACTTAAACAATACTTAATACATGTTATTAGAAGTTACATGGTGAAAAAGTTAGTATTACTGTTAAAACAATCTTTAACTTTAAAAGTACAAGAAAGGTATGAATACTAAAGTAACTTATTTGTTTTCAGATGAAGATCCTTTAAATGGTAATGATGGTGAAACAAATATGGAGTGCTTATTAGATTATTGTTCCAAATTAAATGCACGAAATATCTTTGTGGTAAGGTTACAGTTATGCATTATTATGTTTAAGTAATAAATGAGCTATTCCTATGATATCAATTACATTTCAGGTTTTAATCACAAATAATGCAGATATTATACAACATAGATGTAAAGTATGCACACCTGTTTTCATGGTGAGCGAATTAAAAGAGTTTTTACGAAGGCAAAATTATTGTTATATCAATAAGTCTTCCGAATCGTCATTGAATATACCACATAATAAGAAAAACGGAGAAACCACGTCAAAATTGTTATGTGATATACATATTTTTGATAAAGGTAAAAGAGCAAACAAAAATATAAGTCGAAGTCGCTCACAAGATTTTAATGATATTAAAACACAAATTGATATTGAAGGTTCACCTAAAACAACTGTTGATGCTAAGGTACAAACTGAAATTTCTCTCACACTGTTAGAACAAATGGAATTTATTTACAACACCATGCATTTGAATAATCAAACTAAAGATAACGATAAAAGAGAGGATGGTATGTTAGGTAACAGTAATTCGTTTGGGTCTTTGTCATGTAACAATGTTTTAAGTAAATCTGTGAAACCAATACTGGGAATAGTTAACAAACAGTCAATTTCAAATAATCTAGTCAACTTCAGTCAAGCTCAGCCTAGCTCATGCATCAATGTAAATAGATGTATCCCCAATCAGGAAAACTTATTGATTAATAATTTGGAAACTAATGACACATATTCTTCAAATACAAAAGGCATTAAATGTCAATGGAAGAATAATGTAAACACCACACTCAGTAAAACAAATGAGAATTCTAGCTATACCTTGAGAAGAAAAAGGAAAGGGGATATAATTTTAGGAACGTCAAATAAAATAATAAACTTAGGAAGAAATTTTGATTTGAAACATAATCATAACATAGGTACTAGTAATGAGCTAAACGAAAATAATGAGTACAAAAATGTTATGTTTGAAATAACTAGTGAAAAGATGAGAGAAAGTTTAAATACGAAATGCGAAGAATGGGTCTCAAGATTCGTTCAAATAATGGAGGAAGTCCTCACTCAAATTCTGAGGAAATATTCGTCGCATCTTCCGCTTCCGTTGAATGTGTACGAAGCTACTGAGTGTTTAAGGAAAGAGTACAAAGACGACGTTGATGTAGCTGATGCAACTAAAAAACTTTTAAATGTTTTCAATCATGTAAGTGATGAAAAAGGTAAGATTTTAGTAGAATAAAACATAATGAAACAAATAAATACAAAAGTTCATATCACTGACATGGTAAAATACATTTGTGTATTGTTTTCTAGGTAACATCAATGTCCACATAAGTCCAACTACATATATGAAAATGTACAGTTTTGGCGTGTATTTGATTGACTCTCTTCAGGTATGTGTGTATACTAGATTAATACATTCACATTTTGTGTTGCTGTTTGGTTTATATTCATTATTGTATTTTGCACTGCAGGCCGTAATGAGCACATGTGAGGATATACAGATTGCATCGGAATCACTATCAAAGTTACTGAGTGATATAGAGAATTCAGACTTAGATCAAAGCAATATCGAGTCACATCACGACTTTTCACAGGAAGATATTTTAAATAACGATGGTACACATCTTCCCAAAAACATAGATAGAGTAATGGGTGTAGAGGAACCACCAAATAATTTTAAAGAATTGACTAGCGATGACAATGAAGCTCACAGTAATGCACAGAGAAATAAAAGTCATAGTGGAAGTAAATGTACATTAAATGATCATATTGAATTGCAACTCAGTGAAGATATTACAAAAGAAAATGAAATTTTAGAAAATGAAAAAATTAAAGGTTGTAAGGATTCAAAAGCAGTAGTTATTCATTGTAAGTGTAATTCGTCCCCTCACAACACATAGATTGGTGTTAGACAAAATTTTTTCTTTGTGTCCTACTTAAAATGATTTCATGGTTGAGACTTTTGTTAATTAGCTGTAAACGTATTAGAGTTCATATTTAAAAAATTAGGTTGGATGGCGGTATCGCTAATCGGAAATGATAATAGGTTGATGTGCTATTGGTTCTAAAAATTTGATCAGTTGAAATTCCAATTTTTCAGTATTAATTGTCATATGTTTATTGTCATATTCTTCAGTATTAATTGTCATACGTACGGGCACTCGGATTTGTCTAATTAGATTTTCTTGTAGTGGCTCGAAGTCTGGAAATGTGCCCAGTATATGGCTATAGGCTCACCACTTAGTGCCTATTGGGACATAAAGGTAATCGATGAAACATGGGAGTGTAGGCACTACATTCCTGTCTCTACGTCTTCGGGAATGTTACATAATCTTCAGATACTAATAATTTTTATCAAAAAAGAGAAGTCATCAATTGTTGTAAATATGTTACATTTTATAGATTCGATAAAAACAAAGTCTCGTAAAAATTCAATTACCAACAACATTTCACACATACATTCATTATATATTTCGTTGTATTTGTAGATGACAAACGAAGTTTGGATATGAATAAAACTGATAGTGACAAACTTGATGTTCATTCAAAGGAAAAGAAAAAAGCCTGTATAGTGTTGCCAAGCACTTACAATATTAGATCATTATCTTGGAAAAAAACGATTGTAAGTATAATTTGTTTGATGTGTTCTTTATAATCTATTCTATGTATTTTGTATAAATAATGTAAAAATGGATTCGATAATAAAAAGTTATTATCGTATCAGTTCATCATTATTTATTAATTACTAGAATAGATTGTTATTTCTCATCATTGTGTCATATGGAGTCAGGCCAAGATATTTAGATATTCCGAGTTTTCAGAGATTAGGTTTAATATTTTAATTTCTTGTACCCTTCACATCCATGAAATTGACCATTCTTGTGCAGGAGTTTATAAACTTAAGGTACAATGAAAAATGTTGATATAATCAAATAAAAATAATATTCGCAGGTAAACAATGAGACTGATAAAAAATTGTCTGAAAACGACGAAAATAACAGTACATTATCTAGAAAAAATATATTCTTCCGTAATTTAGCGCTCGGTGAGTCCTTCAAAGATGGTATAACAGAGACCAAGTTTAAAGAGAATCTTTCAGATAACATAGAAGTGACAAAAAAATTGGAATGCTCACATAATTTAGAAACTAGCAAAGATAGTAGCAGTGAAGCAAACGGCAGTGTTTCGAACATGTTAGAACGAGAGACACCTGATAAGCAAACAATAATTAGAAATTTTGTTAGGTGTCCAGAAATTGATGAATGGTTAAGGAAACAACGGATAGCAAAGTTGTTAGACAATTACAATTCTGACCATGAACATATGAAAGCAGGAGAAACCGATGATGAGTTCTATGATTACGAATTAGAACTTGAGAATGATTTGGCGAATGTTTATGGTGATGAGCGACATAACGCGGGAAATGAGAGTGATCTAAAGATTAACTTCAGATGTTTCATTAATCGAATGGCGCAGGAAGTAAAGGATGTTTCTTCAGCGGTTTATGATTTTAGGTAGTTTGATTTTTTTTCTTTATTGAGTTACATATTTAAGTAAAGTGAAAATCCATGTCTTCTATATTGCTAAGTTAAATTTATATGTATCCAAATTTGTTATTAATTTTAACTTTGACACTGTCAATAAAGCAGTAGGCCAGGGTATAGAGGAATTTATTATCAACAATTCAATAACCAGAATTGTTTATAATATGTCAGCATTCAAATGGTAAAATAGTAATTTTAATAAGGGAAACGACAAGTCCGACAATAATAAAAGAAGCTGCCTATTTGTGTGATTGGGTGTGATACCTTTTTGTGTGATTGTTGTATGTTCATCTATTAATATACAGTTTATGTATTAATTTGTGTAAAAGATTTCTTTGAACATCAAAGGTTTCTTTGAAACAAGGTTTATTTAGTACATTTCGTAACTCTACATACCGAGAATTATAGAATAAGCATCCCTAAAATAATCTATCCTCATAAATGTATAAAAATGTCTGAAAAACAAGTGTTAGTTACATTTATAATGTTGTCACTGTGTTGCTATATCTATATCTCTGTTTTCATTTTTACAGCACTAATTGTATGGAACAATTAGAATCATCGACATATGACAAAAAGTATATACAGCACAAAGCTGAACAAGCAGATTTGTACATACACAAACTTTGTATGTCTTTTATCAGGTAAATGTACATGGCCATTATGTTTATTTCTATCTTTACTGTTGACTTTTTTTTATTGCAGTTCAAAAACTAGATTCTGATGACTTGTGAGCGTCACCTTAGTGACGCTTTTTGTGTCCACAGTCCTTATTCTCAGCTCTATGCAACGCAACCCTTACGTGTGCATAGATTTTGTTTATCGTATGGCAAACAGTTTGATTTCATTTTGGTATATTTTTGGTGTTTTACAAGATGTTATACCTAGTTGTCAGAGCGTCACCGCGAGTGAAGCGGTGCATTAGCGTTTCTTTATTATCTTTGCGATATTTCCACATGTGCGTGGTGTTTGATATTTGTCTAGTCTTAAAAAGGCCTCAGTGATTTATAAGGACCCTTATCATTAATTGATTATCGTATCTGCTACAATTGTTGTATAACACGAAGAAATCAACTTGATATTTGGAAACAATAGGCTTCCTTTTCCGCCATTTTACTCCCCCTACCAATTGCTCTCTCCTGCGATGCGTTTGTATGGCTCTGCTGCTGCCATCTGTATGTAACGAGGTGCCTACTGAACTTATGAGATTTACAACTGTTAACTACTTTCTATGGCCGATTGTTTATCTGTCGCAATGTATTACTAAACATAATTATATATTATTCACGACAACAGAATAGCGTAAGCAAAAATTGTTTTTTTATTATTTTATGTTTACTTCCTTGCAGCATACTTTTTCGAGGTGAAAATATGAAATACAAATTGCAAGCAATATTGAAAAATACACAATTCCATAAGGAGGATATCAGTACTGCTCTGTTGGAACTATATGGGTAAGTTAAAATTTAACAGTGATTGTTTCAGAATTAATTTAATCAGTAGGTGCACATTTGTAATTATTAACGTTTCAATAGCCCTACTTAAGATGACTGTGCCCGCTGCAGGTACTCTAGTAGGTTGTGGCAAGCCTGGGACCATATTTTGGCAAACATGCAACTTATTGTTAATTACTTTACTTTTATCTTGTATGTATTAAAAAACTTAATATTTACCAATTTAAAGGTGTCCTTTTGTCTTCTGGATCACAAACTGTACATTAAAATATTATTTTAGTTTATGTTGCTACGAAAGCGTGTTTTATTAAACTATTATTTATTCACATGGTAATTTGTATATTCTTTAATGACTTTATTGCAATTTTTACATTGAATTGAAAGCTGCAGCTTTATTAATGTCAAAATGTACATAGTATGATGTCGTGGAGATGAAAATGCAATATGTAATAGTCACTTATGTATTTATTTTCAGAGCGTTTGTGGCGAGGTGTTTACAACAAGTACAAGAATTAAGACCTATCATAAAGGATGTTTTGTCTGCTGTTCACGATTAACTCTGTGGCTGGCAGCTCACAACTATTTTTATCTGTGTATTAAATGTATGTAATACGTAAAAGTAACTCTTTTAAAAATAAGGCCTTAACCTTAAATATTTTTTTAGCGTTATGTTTTATTATTTACTGATAACGTTTTGTACATACAATGATTATCAATATAAAGTACTCTATTATGATATTATGTTTTTCAATTACTGTATAACTATATAATTACATAACATCACGCCTGTACATCATCCCCGAAGAGGTAGGCAGAGGAGTGTAGACTACTCCCACAATTCACCAGTTACGTTTACGTCCCACTATGGACTTCATTTCGTAAATAAGGTTGAAACTGATAATATGATGTGATTTATTACAATTTTTAGTCTTGATGAAGACGGAAGTGACCCAAATCTGTATAGATAAACAAATAAGTGAAGTCATAGTTCCACATTACACTTAAAATAATATTCTACTAAACTTATTTATTAAAGTATAATTAATTTTTTACACCATTATTGCTACATTAATACTTATTTATTATCTAAAATTTACTGTTAATTTGTGAACACGCGACAGCATTTATGGCACTAAAAATGTGCTGTACAAATTAATAAAAAAACACAAATTCAAGTAAACGACTAGAATTAATAATGACAATTAATTAAAACCCCGCCCTTCCATCATTGCCTGCGCGCAGTACCGCGGGAACTGCACTACTGTAAGTAGAAAGTCGGTAAGTCCCTGGAACAAAAAAACATATTAGCACATACATTTAATAAAAAGTACCTTGCATTATCATAATACAAATGTTATAATAAATTTTTATCCCTAATTATTTTAAAACCCATTAGACGAAGCCGAAGTTATAAGCTGGTCGCTGCCCGGTTTAAAAATACAGGTGTTGGTGTATAATAAATAATAATAATGAAATATACAATATTGTGATTATGTTACATTTGCTTATACTCGTTGTCGCTCAAAGATGTAGGATACTATGCTATATCTATGTTGTCGTTTATAATAATGTCAAAAGGAATGTTGAATGGCAGATTAAAAGAAAGAGCTCGTTTGTTAGTAAACACCACATATTTTTCTCACAGTATTAAACTTTAACTAGGTATTTAATTGTTGTATGTGAAACCCATTCCTTTCAATTAATTGCAATAATGTGTGTACTATCTTCAGCTACACAAGATTGTTTACTTCCATTAGAACATTGTCCGTGTCGAAGCGGAGTGGTACCAGGAATACATTCAACGACCCCGTGCCTGGATATAGGTACCGTAAGAGGTGACTAAACTTGGCGCTGGCAGCTGGCTAACTGGGCTAACAGTCACAGTTAAATGCTCTGGCCTCCTAAGCGTAGCCCAGAGTAGGTGGTCGTGTTACGGCCTTAGGCTGCTATGCTGACATTCATATATCTAGTTTTAAAAACTTTTAGAGCACTAGGGTGTACTAGGTTCGCTCGAGCCATTTACCTGCACAGATACAACAAGCGACATTAAATCTTATAATGCAAATAATTTAGCAAAGAAAGAGTTGCGCTGGGATTGGAAACGAGGTTCCTCCGGAGGACAGAGCGCGATGGCGTTCTTTGGGGGAGGCCTATGTCCAGCAGTGGACTGAGCTAGGTTGATGCCGATGGTGATTATTCCCGGAGCTGGAGAATGCATTGTAAACCATAAAGCTAACAATGTTTGCCAATTTGATACGTAGGTAATATAAATGACCGTTACAATTTATCATTCAATTGTTTGTTTATATTATTCATGCGCTATAATGCAATGTAAACAATTTATTTTATGAATATTAATGTGCAGTCGCATAATATATATACAATACATCAAGGGCAGAATAAACTTATTATATGTAATGTATACCTAGAAGTACGTATTAGAATCTATAGTAAGAGTGAGTGCTGTTGATCTGTGCCTTATCCATATTATTATCTCAATATTATTGTGTTATTGGTGACAAACCGTTTTTATAATAAGGGAACAAGAAAGTAGGCTGTGACCATATTTAGTACCCATTCCTGGATACAAGTATTTTATGTAAATTGCGTTAACTATGTGGTGATTCCATCATCCTGTTATACGTACTGTTAAGATAAGGGACAGTAACTATTACTCGCCGTGTATTACGAACTGCAACCACGTCAGGGTTACGAGCGCTTCATGGATGATTTCTGCCTCGTTGCTCGTGATACTTTGAATTTCGTGAATTTCTAATAATGGCTTGGACTCTGGATATGTTCCCGGTGTATGGCGATAGATTTACCACCTATTCCATAGATGGACGTATACATAACTGGTGAAACGTGGAAATGTACTACACT
>DWTO01003213.1:0-12870 GCA_018244755.1 Jemadia pseudognetus | reverse complement strand
GCTCATAACAAACACTTTTTGCACGTCAAATGAAACTACCACCGCTTCGGAAAAGCTTCGCTATGGAGAAGAAGCGGATTTCTCATATTTGTTCTGAATCTGTTATTTCTTGTGACCACTTCTCACTGAGCGACAATGGAACAAGTTCTAAAAAGAAAAAAAAGCATAAACATAAGAATAAGTATTAATTATTAATAGGCATAGTAAAGCTCTTGTAGTGTTGCTTGATATTTTGAAAGACAGGGCTTTCTAAAGGCAAGGCCTTTGATAGTATTTGGCATGTAGGTCTTCTTAGCAAGCTTCCTTTTTATGGACTTTCTGCTAGCTTGTGAAAGTGGATTGCTGCCTTCTTGGGTGAACAGTCCTTATGTGTGGTCTTCAATGAATATATGAGATATAAATGTTGGAATTCCTCAAGGATCTGTTAGCACCATGCATGCATTTGGGGTATGCAAAAGACTGCACTGTTATTGAGGGGTACATTCTGCTTGTGTGAATGTGTAAGGACAATCCAGTTCAAGTGAGAGGCTATAGTAAAGCACATCGATCAGATGCTTAAGTTTGTTGGTAACTAGGGCAACTGTCTCACCTCCAAATACTGTCTCTTAAATCTAACTCTGACTTTCCAAGATATATCTATCCTATCACTATCTGTTACTGTTGGGACAGGATCTGTTGTCCAATCTTAACTTTGCCGCTTTATAGAATATTAAGTGAAAACAGTGACATAAAAACTTGACATTTTGAACAAGAAGAGGTGGTACTTCACTTCCAAGCAGCTGCTCATTTTATACCAGATGGAAATGTGTTCTTACATTAAGTATGATTCTGCAGAGTACTAGCTGGATGCTTTGAACTCTTTGGAGAAATGTGCCAGACAACATATTTGTAATGACAGACTTTTGATACAGTCCAAACTGTTTAGCCTTGAGCATTAATGCAAAGTTGCTAGTCTTGCAATTTTCTATCGGATATATTTTGAGGAGTGTAAATGAAAAATAATGTTGCTTCTTCTGTGGACTAAGGTACTTTATTTGTATATACACACCTTGAAATCTACCCTTCAGACCAAACAATATTGTTCCAATAACTTTTATCTCAGGGTATTTTATTATATATAGGGTTAGTCTCAGGTATTCAGGTATTTTCAGTAGACTAGTCAAAACAGTTGTTGTATGTACTTGTTTTCCAAACAAAAATTAAACAATGTTGATTGACACATTTTTGTTTATCATTTTTATATTACAGAAAAGAATACCGCCGGTCTGCATCTGTTGAAAATTATGACCGGGAACAAGAGGTGCAGCGGTTCTATCGGGGCTCCAGCAAGGAGCACAAGTACCACCAAGACCATTACAATTATGATCGGCGTCATGAGAGGTAAGCCTTTGGAACTGGGTGGATGGGGGATGGGACCTATCATTGTCATAATACCATTACATGTGCAGTAGGTAGTGAGCATAACTATGTGGTCCGTCATTATAATAATGGACAAATATAAGTCTAATTAAAGAATGATAATTTTGGTGCTGTTAACTTAAAAGATTTTAAATATAATGGTCAATTTCAGATTACCCCCACAAATGGACAAATTTGATAGAAACAGAGAAAAATTTGGTCCAAGTGGGCGATATGATAACTCCAATATGGCACACGGTTATCGACAAAGAGATTATGAAGAGTTCAAAAGGTGACAATAATAAAAATTGGTATTTGAAATAACTGGTTAGGTTGGCAAATGGTTTATATAGGTTATGCATTTCTCTGAAAATAACTTGTGATCTTGCTTATCCACGTCGGGACGAGGAAATAATGCATCTCCCGACCCCATGCCTGGATACCAAGGTGTCGTAAGTTGCGACCGAACCCGGCGCTGACAGATTCCGCGACCGCGACCAGCGCTGGGCATGTTCAGACATGGACTCGAAACAGGCTGATGATGATGGGCTTGTGGTACTCTTGTACAACATGTTACAATACATTTATTCCTTTTGGGATCAGTTGCTTGGTCATGTAAAAGGTTGAAATGCCAGTTGAAATAAGTACTTCAAGTTTTAATTTGTTATATTAATCAATTTCCCTAAATATTCGTAAAATTTATTTGCAGACCACGCTTTGAAGACCGCAGACCCGAGGAACACTACAAGAGACCGCGAGAGGAAAATTACTATCGAGAAGAGCCAAGAGGTGTGTAACGCAATTATACCACTCCATCTACTTTGTTTGAAATGATGTCCTTCAGCCGCCTCGCATCTTAACGCCGCTATTGTTTGTTATTTTAGCAATCGACAGATACAATCAGTATGAGGGCCCAAAGAGGCGGGAATTCTTCGACAATAGGGACTATCGAGAAAGGTAAATTATTATACATATTAGGGTTTTGTAAGTTTCATTTACTGTGCAGTGATCTCACTGATTCATCAACTACACATGCGCCATTTAATCATGTAGACCTTGTTCATATATTTTGACTCATTAGAAGTAATAGAATAGGACAGGGAAATTTTGAAGCCAAGGTGATTTGTTTCACATTTTAAATGCATGGATACTTTTCTGCAATATTTCTTATGTACTTAGATATTAACGAGAAACTATTTTAAGGAGACAAATTGTAGCTGTTGAAATGACAATAAAAATAATAAGAAAGTTGAAGTCAAGGATAATATGCTGTTGAATTCACCTCGATACACGATGAACTCTGTCATAATCAAATAAGTCGCAGAGGTTAACTAGGCAAGTCGATATAATGACGAAGTAAGCATGAATAACATTCGATTTTGTTAAATTCCATCATATTATGAGTATTATCTATAAAATCACTACACTGAGCTACAACAATAAGTACCCGTCCGTGTCGAGTGTTCTGAGTGCCTAGTTGATCTCTGCGTGTTGTATCGCTATTTATCGGTGGCTGTGTTAATCGTTCCCCCGTCCCCCGCCCGCAGGCGCGCTCCGCCGGAGCCTCCGCGGTACCGCGAGAGGGTATTTATAGACAAGAGGGAGAAGCCTCGCGAGGAACGCTTGTCGCCCGCAAGGTACGCCCGTCGCCGCTCGGTCCCGCGCACGGAGCCAGATGTTCACGTACAATATATATTCGCATGTAGATCAAGTTATAACCCTAGTGAAAACATGATAGTGGCGCCGCTGCGCACGATGGCGGCGCGCGCTGTGTCCTTCGCGAAGTTAAACCGATATATTTGTTTTTCCAGTGGCATCTCTACAAGACATAGTGTCGGGTTCGATCAGAACATGTCACAGTTGCGACATTATTTAAAGTTGTTTACGTTAGACCAATCTAACTCTAGGCGTGTATGAGACTAGTCGAAACGTTCGTTCTGGAGTTTTCGGAAAAATACCACGATGTATTTTGTTTTCATTCAGAAGTAATAATATCAAGAAGTGATAATCAGGTCAGAACGATTTTGTTGGCGTTTTCATTTTTAACCGTAAGAACACAGAAGGTGCACTGTGGAGCGAGTTGTCGTGGCTTCTCTTCATGACGTACTTGCTATGTTTTGAGATGCGTGGGCCTATACAACGGTCTTATATTTTCGATAAACCCTGGGTCATGTTTATAATCGCTATAGTTTTATCAACACTGCTAGTTTCTACGCTTTCAAAACATTTCTCAGAGTGTTGAAGATTGAATATGACATTTGAAGAACAAAATATTTCTTTGATGGAATAATAATATTTGATATCAAATGATTGGAATGAAATGATATTGGAATATTCTGATGAAAAAGGATTCGTGAAGATTTTGTTGCATCTAGCTTTGCATATTATTACTCAAGAATGAAGAATAGGTTATAAGAAGATTAGCCTATTTCCTGTATATATTATACATTTGGAACATGTTATGGGCATGACGTACAATTAAATATTATACATAAGAAGAGTAAACAAGTATTGTAAATAGGAAACAGACAATATAATTATATAAATATATCAGAAGTATTACAGAACATTTGAGAAAGCTTAGAATGCTGGAAAATTTTTACAGGCAAAAGAGGCACTGAGGATTCTGAAGAAATGGGATATATAGAAACATAAAAAATGGAATATATAGAAACATAAGAAATGGATATACAGAAACATAAGAAATGGGATATATAGAAACACAAGAAATGGGATATATAGATAGATAAGAATTGGGATATATAGAACGTTTGTATGAAAAAAGTTAAAATGATAGAAAATTGTTAAAGGCAAAAGAATTCAACTAAGGATTCTGAAGATGAGAAATGGGATATATAGAAACAACAGTCAAATTGTGTTCAAGAAGTCATTATGAACCATCATTTAACTAGATTTGTGATTTGAACTATTGGTATATACCATTATATATGTAATATTGGAACCAGAAATAGAACCTTGGTGAAACATGCAGTATAACTTACAAAAATTTTGAACATTTATGTTTAAAGCTTTGGCTCATAGTCAGATCACTGCTATGTAATTAAAATTATATATTTGTATATATATATTTGGTTTGAGGAAGAGATATCCACGAATGGATGAAATTCAGTAGGTATACATGCATATATCGTCTCAGTACCAACATAAACCCAAGTACCACCCCATGGTAAGTGTGACGGAGTGTCAAGTAACTGCCTCCTCGCATTGAAGATATATTTTTGATGTTCACTAAATAATATTTATTATAATTATACTACAGGTTTATTTATACTTAACAATAAGTAAATTAGTCCTTCCTGCAGGTCACTTTAAATGTAACAATGTCACAATTGTTGCCACTTGTATTGAAATGTGGAAAGAATTTGGAAATTCACGTTTTTGTTTCCAAATGTTTTCTTTTATTTTTTCTGTATTTTTGCATCATAAGAGTTCGGGTGCTAAGAACTATAATTCCGGCAGTAAAATATCCATTACTGAAAATGGCCAAAATTAAATTAGCATACATTATGTTGTTTTTGAAGCACAAGTGTGTCACATAGTATTCATTTAAGTATTGTACTATAAAGTTTTATTATCTTTGGTATAAGTTCTGTGTTGAGCATGGAGGTCCTGTGTGAATTCTTTGATCTCATTTAATGTATTGCTTTTTATCCAATATACCCGCTTGTGCTTATCAGTACCGGTGTGAACATAACTAGATCTACTATCGGCTCCCAGAGTTCGCGATATGCGGCGCGACCGGCCGGGCAGACCGGACAAGCCGCCGGGGCTGCAGCAAAGGTACAATGTACAAAAATTTAAGATTCAACTTGTTAAAGTCATTCTTGTTGCATGGTTGAATAATATTTTTTTTAATGTAAATCATATAAATAACAAAAAATATGTAGTTTCAAAAGGAATTTTTATATTTTTTTGTATTGCCAAACAGACTTCACGTAAGGGAAATTATCCCCAGGGAGCGATCGAAGAGTCCAGAAGATCGAGCAGTGTTCAGAGAGCGCAGCCGGCGCGGCGCCGAGCGTGACGAGAGGCCCGAACGTGACGAGCGGCCCGAGCGTGACGAGCGTCCCGAGCGCGACGAGCGGCCCGAGCGCGGCCGCGAGCGCCGGCGCAGCGCCGAGCCGCCCGAGGCGCGCCGCGCCGCCCCCGCGGCCGACGAGGCTCCGCGCGAGCGCAAGACCAGGTGCGGGCCCTGCACTACTGTTCATATGATAAACGGCCATAAAACAATTCGATAACTCATTTTGTCATAAGTGAAACAGAATAATTTAGAAGCATGAAGTTAAGCAATGCTGCAATATATACCTACAATAGATGTAAAATGTTCCCTCTCTTTAATTTATCGATGATATTTTAGATTTACTGATGCAAATGAAAGTAAGGAGTACACTTGGGGCAAGGTGGATATTAAGAAGGAGGTCGCTAAAGATCCGGGAGACAAGGAGAAACCCAATTTCGAACTTTCTGGGAAGTTGACGGCCGATGCGAACACTGTTAATGGCGTGGTGATCAAGTACAGGGAGCCGGACGACGCTAAGCAACCGAAGAGGAGGTGGAGGTACTTAATACTTTTAAAAGTGGTTTGTTTTGAAAGTTTTTTCACTAATTATTGTTAAACAAATCAAGAATTAAAATCATTAAAAAAAGAGCATGGAAAGGTTTTGCTGACATTGTTTGACATCACTGTATTTTGTCCATCGAGGATGCATACACCACATCTATCGAGTTAAAGAGTAAGAGCACGTATCTATCGGCGGGCAGGTTCTATCCGTTCAAGGGCGACAAGGCGCTGCCGATCCTGTACATCCACCGGCAGTCGTGCTTCCTGCTGGGCCGCGACAAGCAGGTGGCGGACATCCCCCTGGAGCATCCGTCCGTGAGCAAGCAGCACGCCGCGCTTCAGTTCCGCGCCACGCCCTTCGCGCGCCCCGACGGCAGCCAGGCGCGCCGCGTTCGCCCCTACATCATCGACCTGGGTGCGTCTGCTCCCTGCTGCCTACCCGTATTTACAATACCACTTAGATGTTCAGCGACAATAAAATATACCATTGGACCATGACGCTCTAAATAGTTCTGTGATATTAATCATCATCACCACTGTCATCATTACTGTAATCACGGTCATCATGTCCATCAGCAGCCTGTTCTTCCATTCTTAGTTGTAGCTCAATTGTCAGGTCAGTGCCAGCCACTTTGCGTGTATCGTCGCTCCACCCGCTGAACGACGTCCTGCACTGCATATATATACTACTATAACTAACTACTACATACATATATACTGCTAAGCCATGGTCTCATTTCCAGAACATGTCTACTCCAACGGTTATGGATTCTCTATGTAGATGTGATCACCCCACTGGCACTTTAGCTTACCTAATCCTTTGGGTTTGGTCGAGAATTTGCTTTCCTGTCGAATTACCTCTTTTCGAATACGACCGTTCAGACACACTTATGTCAATCCGGTGCTGTCTATATTATCATCTAACAAGGCACCCATTCAATTGGACACCAGACTCGGCGAACGGCACGTTCGTGAACAACAAGAAGATCGAGCCGCGTCGCTACGTGGAGCTGCTGGAGCGCGACGTGGTGAAGTTCGGCTTCTCGCAGCGCGAGTACGTGCTGCTGCACGAGAACAGCAAGGACGACGCGCAGGACGACGACCAGGAGCCGCCCGCCGCCACCGCCGAGCTGCTGCGCATCGAGCGCCGCGCGCGCCGCGAGCTCGCCGCCGACGGCGAGTAGCGAGCGCGCCGCGAGCTCGCCGCCGACGGCCAGTAGCGAGCGCGCCGCGAGCGATTACAAGCGTGACGTTACGTGTTATGTTTAATGTTAAAGAGATTTACCACATTAACGAAGTTTAAAGATATCTTTTAGAACTTCACTAGGATTGAAATATAGAGATATATTTTGAACATATTGTACTTCATTAATAGAAAATGAACTTCACGAAATTTCCTACCCGAAGTGTAACACGCAGAAGCTAACTGGCACTGCTTAATGTTGACAACGAGGTTCTGACTGTATATTCGACATTTCTTAATTTTTCATGCTTGAAGATATATTTCAGTATAAAACCGATTAAGTTATTGTCCGTATTATTGCTTCGAAGATAGGAGGGGAAACGCATTCCTCCCAAGTGCTATGTTGACTTCAGCGAGTTGCAATTGTCGCGTCCACAGGTGCTATACGCGCCATTTTATGTATTCGAACATTCAGTACTTTATGTTTGTCACTTGTACTAAATAATAAAATTATTATGATGATGACTATGTCAAGTTGTCAACTATGTGACTTTATCTAAACCAATCTTAGCGATTTAAAAATAATGTGTAAATGAACTAAATAATGTAATAGTAGGGGAGCCCAAGACGGGATTTCGGGATTTACTAAAGCGCGGCAGTTAATATACAGGGGGATACCTTGTATCCGGTTAAATACTTCCACCAAATATGAGTCACATATGTATATATGGCTGCGCGCTAAGGATAAAGGATCAGGTTAGTAAAAAAATATTGATCATCAGAAAATCTCGAGCGCGTCAGATTAATAAGGTAGAGTGAGTTCATTATGTACATGCTAAAAAAATACACAAATCTGACATTTTGAAAGTGACGTAAGGAATGGGGAGGGCTACAGAGTTGTGAAAAAAAAACTTCATCTCGACATTGTCGAGCGTGACAATTTTTTAGTTTATTTTGAAGGAAATAGTTCAGGAATAACGAATAATATATAATCTGGCGATTTCCACAAGCCGCAGTAACAAAAATTCGTTGAGGTGGTAATTTTAGTTGATATTGGAATGAGTGTGGCCATGTTTCAAGTTAAGCCTAAAGTTTTTATTGTACATTCATATGTGTTTTCATTGTTCATCTCAGTTTTTTCAGTAGTTTTTATACTTTCTATAAGTTCTTCACTATTCTAAGCCCACTTCTGTAATATAAATAAATCCATCCTTTTGTAGTATTAATATGATTTCCTTAAACACTTTTATGGCTTTAACGGTGAAATAGCCACTCATACAAACATTAACATCAAAATCTTTTATGACTCTTGCTGCTTCTGGGTAATCTTTACCTTCATCTTCTGCTGTTTGCATTAGAGTTCTTACTGCTAAATATGGTGCTGAAGCTGTGCCAAAGGTAATTCTTAACATACTGTATTCTTTTACTTCTTCTCTATGCTATTTCGCCAAAATATTCTTCGTAAATTGGAATCTTCTTTATTTACTTCTATCTATCTTTCTTTCTTTTTATTTTTTTATTTTATTTTATTTTCTTTCTATCTTTCTATATCATTTTTTTGTATATCAGTTAAAAGCAGATTGGTTACAAACGCCATCTCATGGCAAGATCTTTGAGATCTTATTGAAGTTGAAGTCCTATTGTAAGTATGTATACCGTTCAATGATTTTAAACATTTGCACGAAGCATCAAATACAACCCTAATGTTAGTTGTCTTACTTTCTTCTTTAATAACTGCATGTTGAATTTGCAACCCAACAGGTCTCTACGACGCTCGAGTAAATTCCCATTGAGCATCGTGCGCTCCCCTACTATGTTGTACAAATAATATTGCATGATTTCCGTTTCGGATGATTGTTGTTCAATTAGTGTCTAAGATAATCCCTACAAACTTTTATAGGAGAATACTTGTTTTATAAAAAGACGTAGTATGTTAATTTTATTACACCAATAAAGTAATATAAGAATAAACCAATGTTTCTTTTATTATAGAAATTTAGTCGAGAGATTCCTGTGAAGTTCCATTATGTACTACAAGGGCTTAAATTTGCTAAAAAACGACGTGTACCTAATCTTCAAACTTGTAGCATTAGAAACTTAGCCATAGTCGACTTGTGAATACTGCTACCAGTTGTATAATGCCGGCCGCGCGTACACTTGCGTATCACTTGCAATAATCATGTACGGTAGTTAATAATGATTGGAATTATATAAACACTAGAGAATTGACAGTTATTGTGGCGTAACAATTTTTGCAAATTTATTTGACATATCATTTCGACTAAGTTTATAAGTAATCAGTAAGTAGTCATAAATATTGATAAATTCTTGTGAAATCAATAATTGGATCGAAATTATGATAGTAACCTAATCGATCGAAAGTATGTTATAAGAAATAGCGTTAGGCATTTAATATTGTTGAAATGAACAGATAATGCTAAGTTTAAATAAAAATGTTGTTTCCTATGTTGGGTTTCCTATTACTTATGTTTTTCATGTAATTTTAAAATGGCAAACGCAATAAAACTTCATGGAATTTATATTTTTTTATTATTGCGAGACTGATCCCCCGAAACTTCCTGAACGTTTAAATAAATCTATCTAAACAATTGTTCCTAATAAATAAATAACAAACATATAAATGCATTACAATCATATTCACATTTTATTTTTCTCACTCACCATTTTAAAATAATTTACATCGAGGTAAAACCCTCGTCGGACATCAGTAATTGTTCACCGTTTATAACTAATATATACAGCTCACGGACTTTAATATTTACACGTTACTTTTAATAAATAAATAGAACTAAAACTACTCTTACATACAGTATGAGCGAAAAACGATCGGTGGAATGCAAGCGGAGCGCCCTCTGCGGCGCGCCAACGTTCAAAGTTCAAAGAGCTTTCGAGTTCGGAGGCGCGCTGCGGAGCACCGCGCGGGGCGCATGCGAGGTATCACAGTCAGAAGGGAGTCTTAAAACTATGGCGGTCGGCGTCGCGCGGCGGCGCGCACAGCGACGCGCGCTTGCCGCGGCCGCTGCGCAGCGGCACGATGGTGGCGTTGGGCGGGCGGCCCGCGCGCAGCGACTGCGTGCGGCGCGGTGCGGCGCGGCGCGGCACCTCGTACCCGTCGCCGTACATCAGCTCCAGGTAGTGCGGCTCGCGCGCCGGCGCCTCGTCTGCGGGGACACGGCGGGTCAGTGGGACCGGCGGCCTCTCGGCACAGTGCGGAAGCGACAAACGGAGATGACACGAACCTAGGCGGGCGTTGGCATTCTCGTCCAGCAGGTAGGTGCGGTTGTCGACGGCATCTGGACGTGCAGCATGCGCAATATTCGTATTAGTCGGGGATTATTAACATGTTAGTGAGATTCAACATGACATGAATTTTAATAACGTAAAAATGTTAAAATAAAACATGCTACCGACAATAATTGATAAATTTCAATTATCGTGTAATTTCTAACATTCAATTATATAAAACTTCCAGGGACCATGCGTCACTTGTATCAAGGTTTTTGCGACTCTCGTAAAAGCCTACGAAAAGGTTTTTTTGAAATCTTTTAGTTTATCTTGTTATTCATCTCCATGCTATAATACTTAGTTTCCTTTGACATTTGTCTGTGGCTTCTATGTACCTACCTACATAATGATACTTACCATTTATTTTAAAAAGTTGGTTGTCCAATTTAAAAAAGTTGGATGTCCAATAGCACAAATTAAAGGCTAACGGATTGTGAACCAAAATATTTTCTATGTATAAGTAAATTTAACATAAACATCGCAAACGAATGGTCGTTTAACGGTAAGAGTGTAAGCGAGTGCGACTGACCGTCGGCGAGCAGCGTGAGGTAGTGGTGCGGCGCGGCGTGCGCGTGCGACGCGGCCTGCGCGGGCGGCGCGGCGTGCGCGGCCAGCGCGGCGCGCGGCGGCGTGCGGTCGCGCAGCGCCAGCACCACCTCGAGGCAGTGGCGGAAGGACGGCCGCGCCTCGGGGTTGTAGCTCCAGCACTTCTGCAGCAGCTCATACCTGACCGAGCGACACGGCTTGTAATTAGCTTTATTATTACGTTTGTTTAAAAACCAGAGATGCCCGTGAAAATGTTGTAACCAGCTTTTTAGAGGTTATTCCTTAAAAATAAAAAGTAAGTTCTTACTTGTAATCACTCCCACGTTTCACCAGTTATGTTTACGTCCCACTATGCAAAATGCAAGACGAAAATCCCCAAATTCTGGGAGGTAAAAGACGTTTATTTATTTTCAGTAGGGTTCTTCTTGGACGTTTAAATTTGGCCCTACAATACCAGGCAAGCGTGCTACAGGTATGTTAAACAAAACTTCTATGAGCATATTTTGACGGATAATTCTCTCAATATTGGAAACATAGTGAAATACAAAAATATGCGTGAGTTCCTAATAATATGGCCACGTACCGTATAGTCAAAAATTGTTTTATCGAAGTTTTTTGGGTCGGTTTTTTTGTTTTAAACGTAACTGATGAATCCTGAGAGTAATACATTCCTCTGCTTACTTTTTCGGGGATTACCTACAGGTGTCAGGTTACGTAGTTTTTAATTTTTTTTAAAGTAAATAACCAAGTTTTAAATGCAATTCAAATAAAAACTAGAAAATAATTTTAGAGTAAGTTCAATTTGGAGTAAGTTATCAAAAATAAGTTGTAGTAGGTTTGAAGTAATTTTGGAGTACTTAGCAAGTGAAGCAAATAACATCGCGTTACAAATGAGCAACATTGAGTGTCCGCCGTGCGCGCACGAGCGGGCGTCACTCACAGCGCGTCGGGGCAGTTGGGCGGGCGGCGCGGCGAGCCGCCCGCGCGCACGTAGCTCAGCACCTGGCGGTTGGTGCGCGCGGGGTACGGCTGCTGCCCCAGCGACAGCACCTGCGCACCGCGCGCGGGGGTTACATTCGCGTCGCGCAGGGTTGTGCCTATAGCGCCCGCGGTGGGCATGCGGGCTGGGGATCGCGGAGCACGGACACGTGCGGCGTGTACACCGGCCCGATACAGGCACTCGAATCTCTTATAGTGGGGTCCGGTGGCTGTGTTCGGGTGAACGGTGTTAGGAAAATTTTCGCAAAATTTCTACGAATGTTTTGCGAATATGAGATAAGATGGGAGATAAGCAGGTCTTTTAATAAAATCAAAACCTTGTTTTTTAATACAAAAATGTAAATTAACCTCTTAACCACGTGATTACATTACATATTAGAAAACAAAAAATATATATAAACAAATTCTAATGATTTTTTCTACAAAAACCGAATATTCGCATTCGTATTTGCGAATGTCGGTATTAAACATTTGTATTCGCATTCGCGTAGGTTTTAAAAAATGACATTCGTTACATTACTAGGCTGTGTCATTGATAATTTCTCCTACACGTAGTTTCTATACCCACTTCTATGGGAAATAGATGTAATAATAAGTATGTACATATGTATAATATACCGGTACCATAAAAACAACCTTACCTCCCAACAGAGAACACCCCACGCCCACACGTCGGACTGACAGGAGAACACTCCGTCCACTAAACATTCCACCGCCATCCATCTCACTGGTAAAAGCCCTGGAATTTTATCAGAGAAAGTGATTAAGCACATTTAAAATAATATACTGCCTCGTTGGTCGTGTTGGTTGCAAGTGCGACTGACGATCGGGAGGTCCCGGGTTCGATTCCCGGGTC
>DWTO01003212.1:0-12870 GCA_018244755.1 Jemadia pseudognetus | reverse complement strand
GGGAGTGTAATACACTCCTTTGGATACCGACATAGATTTTTCCGATTAAGGTAAATCAGCCCAATATCATCATCATCAGATCATCAAAATCAGATTATCAAAAATGTTGAATAATAAAATATTAGGAGCTTTGATTATTTTCTCGTAGTATTTTATTATTCTGATTTCCATTCACCTAGTTACATAACTGTCTAAAATATAGCTTAGCTGATTACTGATTGCTGTCTTACCTCGACTAATCTCGTATATGCAGTATCAAGAAAAGTAGTTTTACTTGTTCAGAAAGAAATCTATCTGGAACTATATTAACGTTTAAGCCTTAAAAAAAAAGTTGTTCAACCCAAAAATGTAGTAGCCAAAGATTCTTCATCGAGACAAGACAAATTCTGGTGGGTACATTGAACTGTTTTGTAAGTTCGATTAATATCATGTGATATGTGGTCCACAGATCATACATTACATTGTCACAACTCATAACATCCGTAACGTCTGCACCTTCTGCGTGTCATGTCGTTTCTCGACTAAAGTTCTGCTCCAATAAGCGTCAATTTATAACATCAAATAGTTCATGAAATCAGTCTCATGTTTCAATTCTGTTATTGGCGTTACTATTGACTTTCACGCCGAGCAGTATTTCATTAGGAGCATCATCTGGATCGCGCGGGTTCTGACGACGTGTTCGATAGCCACTTCCCTCTTACTAATTTACTCTCTTACTCATCATTGCATTGATATAATAATTGTCATCGTTCAGCGCCATCGTGCTTCGCTTGCAAACGGAACAGAGTCTGTAATATTCTTACCTTATATGTAATAATGAAAGACTATTAGAAATTTGTTTGTTAGTTCTGCATTATTAGTTAATTGACTAAGATAAAGTTTACAGACCATAAAAAACCTACTTGATAGGTCGAATTGCAAGCCCTCATTAATTTTGATCCACATGAAAAGCGGTATATATTCACTCGTGAAGAAATGGAGTTTCTGTAGTTTGTCTTGACACTAATAGATTATCAATGTACATATGTGAGACTGGATTACTTCCTTTGTTGACCGTTCAATCTAACGAACATTAACACTGCCTAGTATCATAGAGATAATTTATGGAATCGGGATATGCGATTTGTTTTAAGGATAGTTCTGCATTTTGTGTCTTCACTTCTACGTGATCAATTTTTTTTGTAATACGTGTGCATATAGCATTGATATATTGCAAAGATTCCATATAACATGTTTAACATTATTCACTGTTCCTCGCTTCATCTTGGGTTTCATGAATATAACAGGAAATACAGAATTACCCACATCTAACTGAAATCGTTTCCTGTTTCCTTTACCTTCTTAAATTACATCTAAATCTCGTCGGCCATTTTATTAGTTGGAAAAACTCAAATGCTACGTAGATTTTCTAAATAAAGTTTATATTTTATTGACAGACACTGATTACAAGTTGTGACGTCACAATGCCTAGATAAAGAATAAAACAAATATAGGCATCTCTAACGTAATATTTGATAAAACCGTCTCCAATTAGTGTTTATTATCTTATGTACTTAATGAAATATCTCTTCGGAAAACTGTGTAAAAACGAATTCCTCAGACTTTATGCAAACAAACTAACAAGCAATTTTACATTGAACAGTTTATGATGCTTTATTTTTATTTGCCCAATATCGTTGAAATAATTTTTAAAAAAATGTTTAAATAGTCGTTAAATTTAATAATGGCATGGCTCTTGGACCGTTCTTTTTATTGTGTTTTACAATAGCATTTTTTATACCCAACTGCTTTAGGTTGATCCAATTTTATTTGTGGGAAAATAACAATTGTTTCAATAATTTATATACAAACTAAAAGATGTTTCTGGAAAATGTCGTCAATACATTCCAATTTCGATGATTACCGTTTTGTGTTTTTTTCAACCGATGCGACATTTAAATAGTTATATCAGCTGTTTGAAATTTTTCACATTTTTATTGCTATTTTGTATCTATGTATATTGAGTCATCTGAGGAAAATAGTTACACACATACATACTTTCACGCCAGATCTCTTAAGGGGTAAGCAGAGAGCACCGGGCTAAATATCTATATCTATCCTTACAGATCTGCAGCGCTTCTACAATATTCATAATAATAATAAATAATAGTTAATGTAAATCACATATGTTAGTAATGTTATTAAGGATTTTGCGTCGTTTAAGTAAGTAGTCAACGGTAATGAAGGCTGCATGTTTCAAAGGATAAACGGGGTATTAGCGGCGGATATCGCAATTAGTTGAGCGATGATTGAATGAATCTCGCCTGTTGTGACGTCATATCTCCACCCAGCTCCTGCGATACTGTGCATATCATAATAAAAGATGGTATCTTCACGATTGCGTATTGACGTCACCTTATTAAGGCCAGTTCCGCATGAGACTGTTTGCAAGCCGCCACTAAAACCGTAATGTCAGAATAGTGTGCTCCAAAATATTCACTTGCCTTTTCCTTTCAATGTTCGTTTGAAAAAACAAATCATATCGATGATTGTCGTATGAACATAGACGAAAAATAAAAGTCACACTAAATATGTAATTACATCAACAACACCTTAGTGTAAATTGGGCTTATTTTGTTTTATCGCGGTCACATACATCTCTCGTGCACCCTGTAATTATGAAACTTATGAAACTCTTATCTTGAATGAACACTCAAGGCCACAGTCGACCGCACTGGCCAAGTGTGGATTGGTAAAACTCATACGTTTTTGATAACGTTGTGAGGTAGCCTATTGGCTCACCACCGATTCTATTAATTCGTCGTAAACGTAAATGGTGAAACGTGTGACTGCCTTAACTCCTCTGCCTACCTCTTCGTTGGTTATAGGCGTGATGTTGCATTTATTTATTTTTGACTCCATTGTTAGCTACTTGCGGACACTTCACAGTGGAATATACCTGATCGCGTGTAAATACTTTGATACGTTCATTGAAGACATTGGACTTTTATAGGCCCGATCCTTTCAAAAGTCAATCCATATATTATGCATATGTTAGTTGTTGTAGCTGCCCCGTGCGTGGCAATATCCTCACCACCTATTCCATAGTGGGGCGTAAACGTAACTGGTGAAACGTGGGAGTATACTACACTCCTCTGTCTACCTCTTCAGGGATTACAGGCATGATACTACGCTTGGGTATAAGGATTGTTATTTGATGTGCTATTATTGTTTCTCTTAACTTCGTCCTATTTGCTGTTTTCAATATAATTATCATTATTCATTGCTTTATTCTGTCGGACTTTGAATTACACGTGCACTACCAAACTGTATAGTTTACCGCCGCTACGTAGTTTACCTTAAGATATCTTTTAATTATCCTCGTAGAGTCATGGAGTTTGTTTCGTCTATTATTTTGATTTCCTCATGTCCACTTGACCGGCGGTATGTTTGTTAATGTCAAATAAATATCCAACCCACGCTTGGCTAGAGTGTGTGTCTGCGGCCCTAGCTAACTAGCCCTTTTCAATCCGAATGGATGTATGAAATCGTAAATGATAATGACGATGAAAGAATTAGTTTTTTTACTTCATTATAATGTCTACTAAATCATCATTACTCGCTTTTAAAATTGTTTTTTGTTTGTTATACTGTTAATTGTATTCAACTGTACAATAATTCATTTGATTTCAAAAATCAATCCTTAGCGATATGAATGCGTATAAAATTGGCATTTCTACTTTACCCAATTTAATTTATGTGATAAGATTAGATCAAGAAATGCATCACCAAGTGAGTATATCGGATTTATATACATATGTACTTACTACAAGATTACTCGCATTTGCTATGCCACGTGCACCGTCCGTTTTCATTATCAATAAACGTACGTACGTACGTACTTGTGTAAAATACTATATTTACGGCGTGTTCGATCTTCGCATTGATATGTTTTATTAAAAAAAATTACTACCCTCTTTTATACTTATATTGCTTGAAGTACTTTTTGTATTGTATCTCTGCACATTTCGATGTTGTTCCCGTCTTTTTATGTATAGTTTATAAAAAGGTTTCTACAGAGTCAGTGTCTAATTCCAAATTGAATGAACAAAGAATGCAAGAGTTACTCCCGACAATAGATGATGGAATCACTTTCCTGTTATTTCGTCGTGTTCGTGCTATGTTTTGAACAATTCCTGTTTTGTCAAGCCATAATGGCATGCTTTAAAGTGTGTCATTTTTCTTTTCGATCAATATTTACCGTCACCGAATGCTTACATTGAACATAACATCTATGGCCTAATTGTAATACGGGTTATTCAGTCTTTATACACGCACACCGGATCCGACACTTCCGAGTGCTCCAGAAAGCCTGTTATGTGTCCTTCCGTCTGTATTTATCCACATTCGTATGAATATTAAGTATTATGAACTGTCTGTAAGAATCTGCACTATTATAACAATGTAATTAGCCGATGATAACAAATTATTTAGGGCAAGATATGCTATTAAAGCCCGCTGACGTATTAAGCGTATTACACGTAATCATAAGGATTACGATATACTCAATGATCGATACTTGCGCTGAACCTCACTAAATAATAATTACAATAATTACACAATAATTTATAATGAGTGTTAGGTTCAATTATGTGTATGAAGTGAGTAGAAACTACATAGTGTGATCAGTCGATGTTTCTCTTTGATATTCTCCATTGTACATGGTTTTGTAATTGGCAATATGCCAAAATCCTAATAGGGGATTCAAAAAGTATAAGTGGCGCCATCTGGTATTGGAGCAGGCAAAATCGATGCAAATTTTATTTATCTGTTTCTTGCATGTTCTATTTCGTCAAGGGAATGCCCTGAAGAATGTAATCCTCATGAATATTAGTTCAGTGTACTAATACTAGTACTAGCAATTACATAAGTGGCAACCCGAGAAATAAATAGTTTTTCTTTTTGTTACGTCTCTGAAATTGTGTGTTGAAATGTTTGGACAAGACAAATTAACTTAATCCCCTTCTGGTCACGACATCAGTTTCACACAATGTTCACATCTTTTGACGTAAGTTTATATAAAACTTAGGTATGTTTGTATTTATGTTGAGCAAACTGCTTCTTGCTGACGATGTTTTTTGGACAGACTTGTACTGACAAGTGAAAAAGAATTTGTTTATCAACCGATCTATCTATCTAATAATCTTTGAGCGTCTCTTGTCAATGTGTTTATTGACGGTACTTCTCGATGCGGACTATCTGCTTATTCATTACTTCGGCATCAATATCGCCCCAATCGATACAATTACTATCAATTTAGTTAGGTGCAGCCGTCTCTTCTGCATCAAGACGTTTTCAAACGCGGGAACATAACGTACGTCCTATTGACATTACATTAGTGTGACACAAAAACTAAACAGTTTTGACGTTGCCTAAATATTTAATATTTGGTCTACTTACCGGCTGTGTTGCGAGTGCGTCCGCGGCCGTAGATAGACCGTTATCACGATCTTCATAATCAGGGACGTGTCGCCATGTATCATCATTCATCATCTATAAATCTTGACGTGATTCCGATGCGATTCGGTGGAAATGTGCCATTTTGATAACGCCTGTCACCACGTTAACACATTTTAACTGTATATACATATTATAAAACGTATTATATAAGGCTGGAATCTATCGTAAGCCCTATAGTATTTTAGTAAGTTCTAATTTTAATATTTGGTTCGTCAGTTTCAAATTTACGTTTGTCGCCAAAGAATTATCGACTTGAATCAAGATTTTTTAATTAGTTCATTTCCCGTTTCAATATCTCTAATTGCATATGGTGAAACGTCACAGCCCGGAGCGCCGTATCAAATAATCCTTTATTATGTTTTAAACAATTTTCCTTTATCGTATTCTACCAAATCTCGAATGATAAAACGGTTTCAACAGCTTATCGTCTGGTGCACGAGTATTAAGCAGTATTATATAAGACCAGTGATTTTTAGTGCGGGTGATTGACAATCAGTATTAATGGACTCAAGTGATATTATTCAAGATTAATTCATAAATATGTGTTCCCAAACCAGTGGACCAAGCTAACAAAGATGTCAGTGAGGTGACCGTGAGACCCGCCGATGGGCTGTAGTGATATAGAACACGAAAACATTCCTCTACTAAAAATTCTGACCCAGGGCCCGGTGGAGAGCAGCAAGGATACCTGCAAAATGACCAAGGGCCCTCGGAAAGTGAAGCTAGTCATTGTAGTCAACAATAAGAAAGAGTGAGTATACCTTGTCATTTTAGTCCTTTTTATCTGGAATCCCATAATGTTTAGAAAATTTTCGTTTTAATTTCGTTTAACTTTAAGTATATTGCTTCGTTTTCTGATGTATCGTTCAGATTTTATTTGAAACTAACTTTTAGTGCTTTCGATATTTATAAATAAAATATTTACATCTTTGAGCCCAAATCAATAGTATTACAGAGTTAGTAGTAGTAGCTCAGCTCCAAAAATATATCTTGTTATTCCCGAATTACATTAAATTTCTCTGGATTTAATGATTTTTTAACTTGATCAGAATGAATTCTTCTTCAATTGAAAAAAAATCTTTTTGTTCCTCACTTCTTTTCAGCGTCCGGCGGACACAGACAATTTCGCTGCCATTACTATGTATAATTAAGCCGATGTTACGATAAAAATTTGCATATAATAGTCACACTTTACGTCTGCTTGTAACTTTTCATTGATAAAAACGATATACATTACTACCTTCTTGCTATTTGTTAAATTTTTTACTTAATACATTTTTTATTAACGTATTTTCAAGGTGAACACAATAGAACATTCATTTTGGTAAACTAATTAACTTTTTTATATACCTATATACAATCTTATTAGGTATATTGCGCGATTGATGTTTTCTTGTTTTTCGAGTTTAATTATTCCTCATGCGTTTGACGGTTCACTTTGCTCATATAATTCATCGCATCTAATCTCATCATCACCTTGTATAAGTCCACTGGTGAACATACCACTACTCTTATAATCGGCATCATATTGTAGTTTGTCCTCGTGTTATAAAAAATACTCGTTTAACCACATATAAAGTAGATACAATACATGTAAAATTAACTCCGTCCAAATTGATAAATAATTGAAATCAATACATTTACATAGTTATGTTCTTTTCTAAAATTGTTTCTGTCTACTTCATCGTGTCGACTCAATTTTAAACATCGTAGCGTGAATTATTGGCAAATGAACCTTGAATTCCTACGCTATTAACAATACATTGTTTTACTATAAGATAAACTGTAAGTAACTGTTACATCAGTCGCAACAATTACTAAAGATTGTACGAGTAGGTTGAAGATAATTTAAAATGTACAACTTCACTTTAAAACTTTGTCACGGAAAAAAATTATGTGTTGATGTGTTAAATTATGAATTTCAAAACGAATTCTCCAGTTCTCCCCAATTTTCGCCTAAGTTCGCTCCAGTTTATTCGGTTACACAGTTAAAGCTTAATAGACATAAACTGGGAACTTCAATAGCGCTAAAATCTACGTACATAGTGATTATGAAGGGGTTTTTTTCTCAATACCATTAGAGTGTCATCTATGTAATGTCGCCGATAGCAACGCGGAAGCCGTTAGCACTACAATTTGTGCGATGTGATGACTGGCCACTCTCACGCCGTCCTTGGTCGTCGGAAGAGCGTCATTTGACGCGCGGATGGAAGGCCGGCCAAGTAAGTGGCGAATTGACTTGTGCGATTAGCTCGATTCGCGTGTTAGCGCGCCGAACGAATTATTTTAAATTCATTCAAATCTCTAAAGAGACGTCATTTAAAGTGTTGTGTGAGGCGTATTTGAACGAAAATTGAATTTTTTGCTTGGCAAGGCATTTGAATTGTGATGCATCGGATGTTTCTTATCAATTTGCTTTTTATTTTTATAATTTCGGAAATATACATGTGGTTTAGTTTATGATACAAGTTTATGGAATGTTTATTATATTATCAGATTAATTTAATTATATCAGATAAAAACACAGGTGAATGGTTTTTCGTTCTAATACATACATAGCTTAGTTACGAAAATTTTAGATTAATATAAAAAAAAATCTTTTTGAACATGTTCTTCATTTATTTGCGTTAATCTTCGTAATGTCAATCTTCATTTCATACATAACGGCCTCTAACGCGAGTATGGAGCGCCGCGTCCTGGACGCGCTCGCGACGTTTGCGCCTCGAGGAATTGAAACGAGGCCAGTGGCGACTACAACAAGCTCCACTGATGAATCATAGCACATCGTCTCAATTGTAGCAACCCTGATCGCGTGGCAGCACACCACATGAATCGACCCGCGGTTCGTTCTGCGCCGCTGCAGGGTTAATTGTCATAACCTCGTCTCTGGGAACCTTATTAATTTGTCGCTGACGAAAAATGCTGCTATCAATGGATGAACGAATTACGAATAACTGGTTGTTTATCTGTATTCCTTAATTTTTGTGCTAGTATGTGTGCCCTATTCATTTAACGATGTTCATGTTTATTTCAGTAATAATTTTTTAAGATGTTTATTTTTTAAATTTAATTGTTCTATTTCGTTTGGATTCTTTATATGGAAATTTGAATTTTATTTCATCTAAATAAATTAAAATTCAAAATTCCATATCAAGCTTTATAAGCTCGTAGTACAATCACATAACTTTCAATTAAATCTATGCAGAATCTCTGACGTCTCTTTTCTGTGCAACATTCTGACGTCAATCGACGTCATCGGCTTAATTGGCCCATATCAAATACATTTGCTATTGATTCGCACTCATCAACGTCGTAGCGTTGTCAATTATCATCTACACATATCGTGTATCGTGTTAGACTTAATCTTTTTGTGACGCCCGCAGGCATATATACCTTTTCATTCATGTCCGCCACAATCTGTTCTCCCACGATTTACAAGACGTCTTCAGGTCAAAATAACTCTAAACTGTACGTTATTACGTATTGAACATTGCTCCTGTCTCCTCGTTCACGTCAATCGATGAAAACTTAAATTGTCTGTTGATAGGTTATAAAGACGGTTCTTCTTACAGAAATGTCTATAGAAGACAATATTTAAATTGAGCCGGTACCTAGTCTGATCATATTCTTAGTGTTTCTCGCTCCTCGCTCCTCCACAACAGTGGAACGAGTCCACCATCGTAATTAGCTTAATGACAGGAAGCTGTCCTCGGCTTCCGCGTACTAAACACAACACTCAGTGTTCAGCGCCATTATTAGCCATCGAATTATGGTATCACGGTCGTGAGAGTTTTCATCGCAAAATGTAGAATTCATGAGATTTAATCGATAGGAGATGAAACTTCAATTTAAGCTATCAAATTTAGTGCGAGGTCTTAAATTTCAAATTGCGACCACATTAACAAAATATACTCGTCTCTTAATTTTACACGGTATATTTTGTGGTAATTTTCAAAATAGTATTCTAATAGTAGGCGAACAGATTTTACATGTATTCATCGTTTTGTGTTGTCCATTTCAATATACAATTTAATTGTATCTTTGTACTATTGTGTGTCTATCGTCTTCCTATGTTAGTTGTACTTTTCACGAAATTTGTCTTCGCCAATAAGACACCAGTTTTTAGATATATTATTACAATTTGCACTAATAATACAAACAAATCAAATATCTTCGACACGTAATCTAAGATTAGCGTACCGTGGTGGCCACGGTGTCCAATCGTCGAGTCTGTTAATTCGCTCGTGATAACTTAATAAACGTAAATGATAAACGATGTATATCTTATCTCAACGATATGTCAGTGAAGGAAATTAAGGTTGAAGGAAAAATACTGGTTAAAATTTTGTTCGCGTTTTCCTCCATACATTCCAATGAATACGGAATTGCAATTTCTCACGTATAGCAAATTTGTCGTCGTGCCAGTTTGCTGTGCAATCTGTTTTGGATTCGATTGTCAATCGGGCAGATATTTGTATGGTAATTTTATTTCGTATGTGTACTTGTCTCCATGTATCAATGGCAATTACGACATGGCTACCACCTTTCGTCACGATACCTCAGAAACCACTGAGCGTTAATATTATCATCATCATCATTATCTCCAGTAATAAAAGTGAACTTTTGAATCTTAACTCGTCGCAACGGCGCTTTGATGCAAAAGAAGCAAAGAGATAAGAAGAACCTACGTATGTAGATAACGAATCTTTGAAATTTACACATGATTACAATATATTACAAGAATGAAATGTACATTTGTAAAGAAAAGTTAACAAAGATGACGCCTCGTCCTCACACAATGCATTATATCGTCGCGGTAATTTCAGTGAACGGTGTGGTGACTATTGTGAGAGAGAAGCAACTAATACTGTTTGCAAGCGAGCCTCCATTGGTTCACATGAAAACATAACTCGAACAAAAACAACAATAAATTTAATCGATTTCACTTAGCTTGTAGGGAGACCAAAGTGTCACATTGTGAGTACAATGTTGTTCCCGACGGCGACGTCGCACCTCGTTTTCTATTGAACAATGAAACCGTAATAGTTGTGTTTCATGAAAAATAGTTTTTTTCAACGGTCGTTCACGTTTTTAATGCACCCTTACGCTAAACACAGCCTTTACTGTGTAACCTATATCATACACAATTATGATGATCATTCCTTTTTTAGAACTAGCAGGCTTTTGTCCTAAGATGATGTATCTGTTACTTTTTTGTCTACTATCTACATCAGGAGTATCAAACCCACGGCCCGCGGGCCGCTTTGTGGCCCGACCAATATATCCGACATACATATTAGTTCTGTTGTTTTCGACATCGAAACGAATTATCAAGCGAACGGAATTAGTGTTCACGTTGTTGTTATTATTATTATAAATTCTCGTTGCGATGGAATAAAAATAATCGCAACAGAAATAAACAGAGATACAGTGAGGAATGTGAGGCTCGTGGAGCTTAAGTGTTGTTACCAGCTCTGAGTACATGATGGATGGACTGGCGACGATTATCGCGTGTGCGATGCGATACTTTAATCAGATAAAGACTTCGGCGCTGTGGATTCTGTTTATATTTCAATTCAATATTAAATACCATGTCTATAATTCGTTTTGAGATTCACCGTCCGTGCAACTGCGGGACTTGTGTCGTGTCGACGCAGCCAATTACTGCAAAGTGCAAAATTTTATTATCTGTCTTAAAAGTCGTGCCATCTCCTATCGTCTATCAGTCTTTTTATGTTTGTTTTAGTCATTTGTTTATATTAATTTAACGGGGCTATAAATTATTTGATTTTATTAGCATCATGTAAACTAGTAGACGATTTGTATGCGAATTATGTCGGTTGCTGAAATCGCTGCCCTAACAACGTCTAATCATATAATATATTTAGAAACTCGCATCAGAAGACCGGCGACAACTCATTGACCGATTCTATCTTATTCAGTAGCTGCATTCGAAATTACAACATGCATTTATGACTCTGACATTTGACTGCCAGTCGCAGGTAGGTCAAAGTGCCCGTGCTTTTATAGTCCTTTTAAATTTTTATTACTGAGAAGTATTACTGTTACTTCACGACCAGTTCAATCTGTCTAGTTACATGTTGGTTTCCCCTACAGCTGCTGACTGGCCACATTCTGCGTTCGTAGAGATCTGAGCCATAGGATCTTTAGTAGAATTAACCGTGCCTGGCCACTCTAAAGTACCCTAAGGACTCTTTCAGACCAACCTATTTTCGGCTCGCTTTACGTTTTGACATAAACGCCGAAGAAACACTATCTGAAAGAATCCTAAATGGCTTTACGATTGTTCTTTAAGGATTACAATTAGGACAGATTTCCTCATATGCTTTTAGTAGGATCGATGTATTCATGAAAATTTGTCACTATTGGTCATTTAATGAAAAGAATTGATCTTTGGCCAATTTGCCATGTATTATTACAAAACTCCTAAAGTTTTAATGTAAATTATTCTATAATAATTTAAATTCTATTGCAACTAGTCGTTTATTCAAACAATTCCAATATCCAAACACTCTGTATATTGTATCCAAACACCCCAATATTAAGTGGCGGTAACCACTTACCATCAAGTGGTTCGACTACCAGTTTTCTATGCCTTATAATATAAGGAAAGAGTGCCCAAATAACACTTCATGCATTTTCTGTTCCGTCTAACACGTTTCTATATTTGTATTAAGTTACTAAAAGTGTGTATTTGACAGTCAGCGTAACAATTACATTAACCCGTGTCCGACGTCCTTGCGGCGCCGCCGAGTGCCCACTAACGCGCCGCTCACGACGCGCCCGCTTATGACAATTACAAATACGCGGTTGGCGGCTGCCGCTTGCGTCACCGCGGGGCTACAATACGACATCTACATATCAATAACAATCCGCACAATAAATCCATGGTGTTTTTCTTTCAGCTGGAATACTCGTATAGAGGTGGCTCTAAAGTCATTATCAGTTTGACAGCCATTCCGTGTGATCTGAATCGTAGATTGTGTGTTCGAAGTTGAGTCATGCGCGTTCAGTCAAGGAGCTTAACCACCCTAGCCTTGAAGAGTTCTACATTATAAATTATATAATAAATTTAAGTGATTATAATAGATACTTTTTTGCTGATTTTAAAGAATTTTTTGTATATGTTATACGTATGAAGTTACGTATAGTTTGAAAATAATATAACAAAACAAAAAACCGACTTCAAAAAAAACTGTTGCAAAACAAAATAATATGCCCTATAAAAAGTAACAAAATAATATGCTCTAAAAAGTAAGAAAATAATTAGTCTGAGTCAATCAAATTGTTACGATAATGTAATGTAGATACAATATTTGTTTTTTTTGGAGTTGGTGTCAGCCGAAGTAG
>DWTO01003211.1:0-12870 GCA_018244755.1 Jemadia pseudognetus | reverse complement strand
GCGAGTTCTGGAGTGGAGACCGCGGCTCGGCAAACGTAGTGTAGGACGCCCTCCGACTAGGTGGGATGACGATCTGCAAAAGGCTGCAGGCAGGAGCTGGATGCGGCAAGTCGAAGACAGGGCGCGGTGGCGCTCTTTGGGGGGAGGCCTATGTCTAGCAGTGGACTGAGATACGGTGATGATGATGATGATTTGGAAAAATGTCATTATAATCAAAACGTGATTAAATCACCACTGTATTTTCGCGGACGTTCAGGCAGAGGAGTACACTCCCACTATTTATTACTTTTATAGGTCCCGCCATGGATTAGGTTAGTCTATTGCTGTGTACCCGGCACCACACTACATCGCGACTGGGAGTTTCAAGCTAGAAAACCCACTGCTAATGATGACGGTAAAAACTCTTTTTTTATTTTATAATAAATTAGCGTTTTGCTGCGATCCCGTCTGGTAGTAAGGGCGGATGCGTCGTTAAATGTAGCACGCTCGCATTAAATTTTATAGAAATAATTTAGAAACAGAACTCCCACGGACACTAACTATTTTCCGTTATAAATTCATGAATCTGTTATAATATACAAGTGTGAGTATAGGTTAAAAGAAACAAAAAATCATACACTCATTAACTACGGAGGTCCCAGCCCTAGTGCCGGGGCACATCGCAGTGAGAGGGTTATCCAGCTAATGTATGTAAAATGAGATGACACCGCGCTCAGCTTGTTGAATTAGGCGCGCGCCGCTACGCTGATTTCCCCACAGACTGTCGATTCCTTTACCTTGGAACATTCACTGCACTACATATAATTAAATATGAAATTTTAATTACCTAATATATGAGGCGCTGATGGCTATTTCATAAGTAATGTAGTATTGTGAGATATTAAATAAGGTTTCGGTATTTGGTTCTGTGTTGTGTGAAATTATTATGTTCGCCTGTCTTAAATATCTATCTAACCACTTCGCTAACTAGATTTCTTTGTTCACAAATATTGGTAAGCTTGTGATACAAGCAATTCAAAGCAAAGTGTTTATTATCGGATCTAAATTCTACAATGATATATTATTAATAAATCTCAATGATTTATTGTTTACTGGAAATGTTTTCAAGTTCGTAATCAAACAAGAGCTTTTGCCAATATCTTTATTATAGTCTCTATTATACATGTAGAACCAATTACAAGTGATGCTTTATTGGTTGAATAGTTAGCAATAGACATTACGCGCGCTGAGTCAAGGACGGGCTCTGTAGTACGTGCCGAATGAGTCCTCGTTCATTTACTAACCAATGTCTATATTAATTTATCCTACATTCATATTGCATATCGTGTTTGCGTTATATACTTGACTGTTAGACTAAGATTGTGTTAATCAACTGATCGTTTTACAAGCAACATGTTCAAAGCACTTGATACAAAGACGTGCCCCCTCGGGAAGCGCCAACGATCTCAATTTGACTCTGCCACAAGTGTATTATCCGAGATAATTTGCTGCATATGTAGTATTGTTCCATTGAAATTTGATGATGCATTTCATTTTACCGGTAGGTACTATCTATATTAAATTGTAAGAAAGATTTGAATTAACTTTATATATTACTTAGATTTTATATATTACTACAAAACTTTATATATTACTAGAAAACAATAAATGTAATATTTTTAATAAGTCGATAGTTTTTTATTTTCTACACTTGTTTTACACGCATATTATGACACGTTTATTTGCGCATTAATGACTCCTCGGGTAGTCTGTATTAAAGTTTTTGTGGTTTTGTATAATAAAAAAACACCTCTTGTTTGTCCTGCCAGCGCAGGCACGGATATACATATAATATACTAGAGGTGGAAAAAAAGTTATATCCCACTCACGTATAACAAATAGAATTTTTGCATGTAATGTTTACCGTAGATATTACTGCTGTTATGTACAATGATAATATTCAACAATGATCGTGTATTAAAATGGTACAAAAATCGTTTTAGCTACTAAGGTTATTTAAAAGTAAGTGATGTTTGTTTGAAAATAACCGAATAAATTAAATCAATGTTGAAGTTAGCTTGTAAGCCGGAAGCTACTAGTTTAAGTTTGTGAGTAACAGTGAACTAGCAGCAAGTTTCTAACGAGACGGCGCCGGCTAATTTGTTTGCTTATACGAATGTCCATTTCTACATACTAACGGCTGATACGATATATAACATTACGTCAATATTTTCCCGAAGGGCTAGGGAGAGGTATGTTGTACACTTCCTCCATTCACCAATACCATATGTCGCATTATGGAGTAGGCGGTGAGCCCACTGCCTCATTATCACCATCATTATGAACTTTCATCGTTTCACTGTTGGGTAAGGCTTTCCTCTCAAAATGAGACGAATCAAGCCACAGTCCGCCACGCGGGCCAAGCGCGATTTGACATACTTCACACGCTATATACATATAACATTAGGAACTCTAAAGGTGTGCAAGTTTTCTCATCGTATTTTCCTGCACTAACATAGCAAGTAATTATAAAGCTATTAAAATGCACATTCCGACGAAGCGGCTGAATTGTATTCTATTAGGCTATCACTGCTCTCCAGTTATAATAATTAACGGTAAGTTACGTACATACGTACGGTACGCGTAGCGTTCGGCGGAGACGTAACAGAATTTGGAGTAACGGGCACGCCCGCGAGCTAAGCACCGTTCGTCGAGGTTGCCATTTAATTCCCCCGCGATGTAGATAGCGCACGTTGCCATTTGCGTTCGCCCCGCTTCCTTCGTCCACCACATAATTTTTATGATACGCGCTTAAAAATACACGAAAATAAAAGCGAACTGGATTACGGGAACGACGTTTGGCAAGGTGGGGGTTGGTTTTGTAAAAGTGTTGATAGTACATCTCTTTGTTAACGTAACTGTATGTAGTAAGTTAACGTTCTAGCAGTACACTGAGATATGTTGATGATGATAAGGAGGTGATGATGATATAGAGATGATCATGATGATGATATGAAAATGTAATAGAAACCCAAACTGTATTGATCAAGAGTATATTCACAAACGATCGTTAATTTGTAAGTTCGTAACTTTCTTATTTTTTAGGGAATATTAATTTTGTAACCGTCATTGACAGCTCTGGACAAATTGCTATCGGCTAATATCGACAGGCGGAACGATAAACCTTTCCAGAAATTTCGTTATATGATTTATTTTTCATGTGATAGATAAAGATATAGATTTACATAAATACGAGCTTTGCTTTTAATAATAAAAACTATACGTTTACCCTAAAACAATTTCTGTTATTTTCTGTTATTAATTTCTGTCTATCTTAATTAAGTCTAGTAAATACCCCTATAAGTTTCAGATTTGTAAGGATCGAGAAATTGCTGTTTGATATAATAATTAATAATGGTGTTTTATGCGAAATATAAGATTAAAAATATTTTAACCAATTTTCTACCCAATAGTACAATGTCTGTCAAGCGCAATCTCGACTTTTTAGTCATCAAGTTAACGTAGCTTCCGAGCTTTCAATCAATCTCTGATTGATTCGATTTTAATATGACTCACTGACCCGCAGGTCCGATGGTTATTAACTCTTGGCTATTGCACCGTGGGTTGTGAGTTCGATTTCCACCCAAGACAGGAATTAAAGCACTTAAGCAATAAAGTAACATTGTTAAAATATGAGATGAAACCGAACACTTAAATCCAATTAATTAACCGTATTCGGATTAGAAATTAGTTCATAGTAATTTGCAAGAAATTTGAAAAATAATCACATATTGTATCCACCGTTACTGTGTATAATAAATATACCCAAGCACTATATACGCAACTCGATCACGCAACGCAATCCATAGAACGTCCCTTATACTGCTAATCCATTTTCGTAGTAAGTCAAAAAGGTATAACCGAAATTCAATAGGGCATTGTGTGGGACGGCGCTCGAGCGACTACGCTCAGGGGCCCCATAACGGCGTGTCCGAGGCATTATGAAGCTGTAATTAATTATCTAAGTTCACAAACCCTTCTTACAACTGCCTCATCGATCGCTTTACCCTTTAAGCAGTAAATTCCACAAGGATGATCCAGTTAATGGCCTATTGGTTTCACCACTTCCAATATTTTACCAATGAACGACCATCCCAAATAGTTTAAGTCTCGCCAAAATAGTCCACCAAGTTTCAAATTGCACCTTAAATTAGGTGCTCAGTACCAAAACAACAGCTAAAAGGCTCAAACGTTATCGTGAAAGTAAGTAAAAATTAGAGCGCCCATTAATTGCAACCCCCTTAAGAACCCAATTAACTTTTTGTTTAAAGCTGTCATTAATCTGATAAAAAGTAGATATAAACATCATTAGACTCGGTACTCTGAATCGCAGCGGGTTTTTGTAAAAAATCCTTTCTGTTGATAAAAGACGAAATTCAAAGATAATCTTTCGAGAAATAACACTCTGTAGAATGAAAAAATGAAATAAAGGAGCAACAGCGAAAGAAGTTTCAGAACATCTGGTGAAAATTTTTAGGAACATTTAAGTGTCGATAAAGCAGCTGAAATCTATGCACATTTCATGAAAGAATCTTGTGACGTAAGAGAGGAGAAAGTTTGGAAAGGCATATCTGTCGCGGCGCAACCGACCACTGAAGCTAAGACATGTTTGGAAGATTCTCGCTCGACTGCCAAAGTTGTAAGAACAACATTGCATGACTGTAGACAGCGGTTGTCTGCCGTCGACAATACTTTACCATCCACGATACGATGCATCGCGAAACTTGAGTACATTACTGTTTTGTACGATTTTGTTATTTTCTAGGTCTTGATTTTTATGTTTGGGATATTATGCTTCTACTTGTATGTAAATCGATAAATTTCTTAATAAAAATAAAATGTAATTGTAACCAGGTATCTACTCCAAATGTACATGCATACGTATTTGCTAAACATTTGAAATTATAACACTTTTTATCGAAATTTTAACTTCTCTCGAGAGAAACCATTTATCCAAAAGAAAAGTAGGGTCATTAAATAAATATCCCTCGGTCGAAACTCACTGAAACTTTCGTTGACTTTTAAAGAAAAAAAAACAGAATAAAAGCTTCGTTTTCATCTTAGACTGATTATCTATTTCCGACGAAGAAATTGGTGGTCCTCGTGAAAATACTAAGTTGGAACATTTTTCTTACTTCTGTGAATTTGTTCTTCAACCAGTACCGTTTTAGTGTTATGATATGTACAATTACACGTTTACGGTGCTCCTTATATTTAATCTAAAATAGTATTATAAAACTGCTACTACTGGAAAAGTGTACCTTAACTTTATCAATCAAAACATGATCAAAGAAAGGGCACATGCATATTATATGTAATTCGAATAAATACTTTTCTAAATCACCATCGTAATGATAATGCCTTAGTTCTGCCACTCTAAGAGTCAATTGGCAGACGTCATCATAAGACTCCAAATTTCAGAGTGGAGACCCTATCTACGTCTACAAATATCTCATGTATTTATTATCTACCTACTGGGAAATAACGGTCAATATAACCGATTGATTTGTTGTAGAATAATTTGTAGTAAATTAGAAAACAATAAATAAAATTAAAGCTCGATACACACCAGTGAACAAAAGACGTTTATTGTTCTTCAAGTGTAGAGGTAAAGACATGACATTTGTACCGTCTTACTTGCAGATCGAAGCTTAGCATCTGTATTCGCACATTTATAGTAACAGCTTCATCTGAGAGCATTATCATTTTTAGTACACAACGAGCACTTTGAATAGAATTATAATGATGTTTTCATATCATTATCATGTTATAGTAAGATGATAATGATATAAAAACACGCAACAAATTCTTGTGCTCTTCACACTAATATTTATTCTGGGTGAGTATCGAATCCACGACCTACGACGCAACAGTCATTTTCACTAACCACTGCCCCGACGGGTCAGACGGGCGTTATCACATTATTTAATTAAACGAAACGAAAATACAAATCAAAGTTCAAATATTAAAGTAGAAGTGAACGTAAGCCAATATTTCACGTGTCACGTTATTTGCGGAGCGGTCTTATGGTTTTAAACGGGAAATGGATTCTGCATTATACAGAAGTTCCTAGCAGGTTCGAATACGAACAAAGCGGTATATGTCAAAATCAATTTTCACGTTTACAGGTCGCTATTTTCAGATGTCTGGCCGGCTCCGTATCGTAGCACAGGAGTTAGAGCGTTTTAAGCTTCCAAGTTATTTACACTGAGAATAAACAATTCAATTGTTTACTGTTCATCGTCGTCCCTTGATGATGTCAGCCTGCCTTAGCCCATTGCTGGACACGGTCTTCCCCCGAAGAGCGTCATCGTGCAAGATGGGGCTTGGAACCCTGTACACCCCATATTCTTAGGTTAAATGGTTAGGTTTAGTTAGGTTATATTTCAATATTCAGACAGGTCATTCAATTACGCTTCGTAATATTTATAATCTTCATTATCTGTAATTTAATAAGTCACTTACGTTTAAAGCATCCCACAATGTTCTCGTGATAATGGAATTGAATTGACTCTGTACCTCGTACTATGCACATGCACTAAAGTCCACAAATACCTTCCACGGGTTGGTTCACGCAATCTTTTAGTTCAACGAATATTTACAATGGGCGTACTATGTTGTCAGATTTCTGCTCGTTTCGATTCGTAGCGTTTATTGTTCTTCTTTTTTATATGTAAACTATATTTTTTGGAGTATATGTCGTGGCAATTTGAAGTCTCGAAAGGTCTGTAAGAATACATACGAGTAGTAACGTTAATGTGTAAAAAATATTGAGTATTAGCAAAATTATTATAGTTGGTGAACATTCAGGTACTGGTTGATGGGAGAGTTAGAAGGGTCCGCAACAGGCGTGCGGAGATTAAGCGAGTGATGAATATAGAGGGAGAACGTCAGATCTCTAAGGACAGAGATAACTGACACTCGGTGCTCTCTGGCTAACACGCAATTAACCTGGCGCGATGGTGTAATAAATGTAGTGAAAAAAAAGGCAATAATATGAAAATAAAAATGGAAAATGAGCGAAGCTCCCGGTCGGTCGGTGAAGCGTCTGTTTGGGGACTGACAGGCTGCATCGAGTTCGGCCGCCGCTCGCGACGGGCTAAATGCAACCAGCCTGCAACGACACCGGTCTGCACTTTAGCCGCTGAATTTTTAATACAGCAAGTTATTTCGGCGTGAAGTGCCTAATTAGCTTCTGCCAGTCGCTGCGACAGCGGCTGTGTATATTTAGCTACAGAATTCGCTGACGCTCTTAGCTGTGTAGTTGATTACGGCTTTTAGCCCAACTTGAAATAAAGTTTTCCAGTTTAATACAAATATCGTATCAGTGTAGTGATTTATTTCAGAGTGAAATAATCTCTTGCCTAATGATTTGAAAATAAATTAAAAAGGTAAAGCAGTGTGAAAAATTTAACAAACAACTTCCAAGTACAAGTAATTTGGTGTTTGGAAGCGTATTTTATATTGTATTTCCTATAATTTTATCTCCTTTCGTTATTAATTTAGGGTTGCGGTGGTTTGTTTACATATAGGATAATTGTAATTTGGGACGATCAGTTTTCTATTGTATTGAGGTATATAAGTAAGTAGACGAGGCTGTTTAAGGCTATATGTATACTTTATTATTAGATCAGGGATGTATTATTATTAATTATTAAATAGGGATTATTATTAAATAGGGATTAATTAAAGTGTTACTATAGTCCAATGGCATGAATACAAATACATATAGACATAGGAATATTCTGTAATTTGAATTATAAAAACGTATATGGTTATAAAGTACATGTGTAATTCATTTCGAACATTAAATTATCTTAAAAGGTAAATAAAACTCTAGATTATGTAGAACTTATGCACGCTTTGCATTATATTAAGAGAAATAAAGAAATGAATTTGCGTAACGGACTTTAAATGAATAACGTGTCTACGTTGGTTGCGAGTGGCAGCGCAGCGCCCATTCCGCACTGTTGCGCACTGTTCCGCACTATTCCGCACCACTCCGCACAAAGCGCTGCGGCTGCGTGTGGCAGAGCTTTTTATATACATCGGCTATTGGATCCCATGCTGATTTTAAGTAATTAAAACGGATTTTAGAATTCCGCACAACACCTGCAATTTTGCAACAACACTGCGGAGAAGGTTACACTGTTGCTGCAAGAAAGAAATTTCGCTCGAAAGTTCTCTTGGATTACTATTGATTTATGATTGATTGATTTACGAAAACGAGTGACAAATGTACCTTTAATGGATAAATTCAAAAATAACTCAAAAATGAATGAGAATTTAATAATATGACGGTATTATGATGAAACCAGGACTAAGGACATAACAAATATTAAATAATAATATGAATTAATAAATGAACTGAGATATCCGGTATGTAGTAACTGCGAATCTGTTAATATTTGCATGTTCAAATATGTTTCGATTATATATCACAATTGAAAGCTATTTTGATTCTAATTCAAATGGCTTCTAAGAAAAAATTCTTATAAAGTAAGAGATTCTGCAATATTTACATTTTAATGATAACAATATTAAATCGTATGACGTTAATTCAACGAATGATTAGAGAACTTAATGAATACATACATATTTTCACTCTAATTTCCCATAGACAGAAATTAAGCATTGTCACCCGCTAAGACCTTGGCATATGTCTTGCGCGTCCTCTACATCCATTGAACTCGTCATATGCGTATGGTCGTTTATTTTTTCGGAACTTTACATCCAGCCTTCTCTTAAGATGTCTCCGTCCAGCTCTTCTGACTTTATCATTTATACTTGCCTTATAAATCTGTTGTCATTCGTTCTTTCTACATAACCGAACCATCTAAGGATCCCTTTCTTGATCCTGGTCACTACATCTTCTCTCATCCCACATTTTTCTCTCATTACATCATTCTTAATTCTATCCACCATACTCACACCATATGTTCTTCTAAATCGTTTCATTTCTACCGCACAAATTAACTCTTAATAGAAAAACAAATAATATGGGATTGAATTAATTTAATTTTTATACAGAACCAATGATGAAAAAACATATTTATCTTCACCCCCAGATCCTAGTACACTCAACTTGTCCATTGTCTGAATTGACCGTATTGATCAATTGCGGCGTGTGTGTTTACGTCTACTTCAGTAACGTGTTTCCGAGCGAATTGAGATGTGAAATGAAAAGAATTCGCTTTGTTTACGTTTCCAACAATGTTCGTATTTTTGTTTTGATCTCGGTTTTAACGTTCATTATTTCAGAGGTTCAAGTGGAGTTATAGATTTTATTACTGTTATTATACGGTTAGGCCCGGTCCTCTTCATGTCAGGTAAAGATGACCCGATATCAACATCTTTACGGATCAGACGTGCTTTAGCATTCTTCGCTGTATGAAGATACATACTTAGCATTTTAGAACATTTGACTCCTCCATCCGCCAGCAAAGTGTAGCGAGCTGTTTGGTCGAGATAGGCCAGTTTCGGTCTCTCACAGAAATAAACGTTAAAAGGTTACATAACATTTAATCCGAGTAATCTTAAAAACTGTAAGCCTTTTTGCGTAAAACAGAGAAGCATTATAGAAGATAGAAAGCGCGCGACGTTGTGTTTGTTAAAACCACTTAATAATCCGAAGTTCAATGGGGAGAAAGTCCGCTCCCACAGGCTCTTGCAAGCTAACCTAAATGACATAATATGAGATAGTTTGCGTTGATCTAGTGATTAATCTATAAAACTAACCAACCCACTGCAAATAGTATTAAAATTCACTCCCAACGGTTGACAGTTTAATTAAGCATGTACCTACTAAGTCTGATACGAGGGTCTAACGCAAAATCAGAGTCCAATCAATCCTGTCCTTAATTCTTAAGGTTTATTGCAAATTGAACTTTATAGAGTTCAGCTTTAAGTGCAATTCACATAATTCTAAATTGGTGTTAGAATCTTTCGACATGCTGCTAAAATAGTACGCTTCGAAATGTTAAATTAGGTCTTGTTTTGATGAAAATAAACTACATTTTGCCATATCTGGGAAGGAGAATACGAGCGTACGTGTATGTTGACACGAAGGCGTCCGATGTCAGTATTCAGTATAGACATGTCAATGGGTGTTCGTGATGAATTATCCAGGAATTATGTGCCTCTACGAAAACATAATCATTTCATCACGTTTGACGGACACGTCATTATAATATATTTACGGCATTTTCAATTAAATTATACGTAAGTTGACGGACTGCCTCGTTTGTCAAGGGGTTGCAAAGGTGCCCGGTCGGTTAGAGTATTAGTGGGTTTTTCTAATTTAAAATTTTGCTTACTTTTTTGAGAAAATACGAGCGTGCTTTTATGTGTTATAATTAAGTTCCTATAGTGGATACATTCTATAAAGCTTAATTATCACTTGACTACCTGTCATATGGTATGTCATCTTACAAACGTCTTCGGCAGTCAATCATAAAATTCTATCCCGCAATTGTTCTAGTTACCTGAATCGGTACAGCATCTCGTATGTAAATGAAATCTCGACAGGACGCTAGTTTCATAAATATTTATAGAAATGACAACGAAATTGTTGGGAAGCCAAAAATTTTGCATAGCACACCCTTTTGCTGTCATATATCTTGTCGGTACTAAACAGAATATTATCTACAGAGTACTAGGTACCATTAAAATATACATATGATATAGATTGTTTAAAATGATATTAACAAGGAAAAATTGGAACGTTAAGTTATGTTTAATTTGAAGCCAATAAAAAAATTAAAGATTAAAATGTAAAAGCCGAAATAAAATATGAGATAGGGATGAGCGATGTCAAGTGTTTAAGGATTAAGATATTTCGTACTCTATCATAGCTACCTATTCCGGAAACGACTTATATATTCAACATCATCTAAGGGGTTAAAGTTTAGGGGGTTTAGCTTGATCAAGTAACTCTCTCTAGAGAGATGTTTCTAGCTTTTTCTTTCCAACCTCTCATACCCATGTTTGTCAAATCTTGTTCACCGCCATCCAACCATCGAAGCTTCGGCTTGCCTATACTTGTACGGCATTCAGGCTGTCCTATTAGTAGACGCGTTAGTACTCTGGCCTCATCCATCCTATAAAAACATTAAGATGTAAAAGTCATATTGCGGTTAAGCGATTCAAAAGTGAGGTAAAAGTTTTTTCTAATAAATAATAGCACACTGCCATTTTTTTGTAATTATGTATGTTTACATCCATTTGTAGAATAGAGGCCTATATGAGCCTAGTACCATACACCGGGCACAAATTCAAACTCCGAGTAACTACTAGAAATTTGTACCTGAAAATATAAGTTAAAAACCTAGTAGTACCCGCCCCGAGATTAAACTCAGGACGTCTACATCAGTAGTCGTGTTAGCAACCATCCGAACAACGAAGTAATTAGTCTAGTAATAAAAATGTATTAATGTAAATCTGATTACTGTTTAAAAATAAAAAGCTTACACAACAATATCGTTCCGTCCTGGGTCCGACGTCTGAGTGTGACCTTCTCACTCAGCCAGCCGCCCTTTTTTCTCCTTTGTCGTCTTACTTAGGGTCATAATGTCAGCGTATCAATCAAATTAGCAGCGCCGGTAACAAATTTATACCATCCAAACCGTCCCTAACAAGTATTGACACCCGGCTCCCTGAGCTACTTGGGAAATAGCTTCGAGACGGAAAATAGAGGACAGTCGTATCCGAGTGGTAGGCGATAGAGGGAGACGAAGAAAATCCTCCATTACAACCTGCAAAGCTTCCCCATTGATCACAGTAACGCGCAAAGCCTTTAAAAAATCCAGCAATTTATTTAGTCGGTAACAACAGCTTAGTTTGCCGGATTGTCTTGAGAATAAAAGTTTTGACGTGTTTTTGCTTTCCGTTTACTTTTACTGTGTTTCATTATTATGACAATATTTTGTAAGCGTCGGTAAGTACTTGACTACTTGTAGGGATTACCATCTACTATTTTAATACAGTGATATAAGTTAATTTATATTTTTGTTAACTTATATACGCAGGAGTTTATTTCTCGTGTTAATAAGTAGATATAACAATTTATTTGGGTACTGCGGTAACTTTTTTTGTGCATTTAAAAATATACGAACGACTACAAGTGATAATATTACTTTATGCACGGACTTTTATGTAATTATTATTTTGGAAGCTTTGATAAAATAATTTATATAAAAGCATACCTCCACATTAAATCATTGTGTTTTGTACACTTTGCAGGCGGCTCGCGATTAATCCCCGCAAGAGGATTGGGTGGTCATGGTGTCAATACAATCAATTCACACCAGTCCTCTTTGAATTGATCACTCTATCCGTCCTCTATTAGTATCAAAACGTATTACGCACGTACTGTGGAGCTTTGAACAAATATATTACGAGTATGTCACCGCCTGACAGATACCTCTTTCTGAAAACAAATGCGAATTTATTTAAAAAAGCTCGATGGTCAAGATCAATTCTTTTATCGTCCCACTGTTGGACACAGATCTCGTCTTAGAATAAAAATGGTCAAAGATATAATTTCGCACGCTGGCTAAGTGCGGGTTGGCAGACTTCACATATCTTAGAAAACATTTTTTGTTATGAATTCTAAGGTGAAATGTTTCATCTTCACCGCTCAAGAGTTGTGATATTTAATTTTAAAACACATGCTTTATTAAACAGGTGCGCCTCCGGAATAAAGTCCAGTACCCTCAGAGTGGAAGGCCTAATTCTGAAGTATCCTACTAGGCTAAAATAATTAATAACACCATTTATTAAAAACTAGCTGACCCGCGAACTTCGTACCGCCTAACAGTCAATGAAAAAAGT
>DWTO01003210.1:0-12870 GCA_018244755.1 Jemadia pseudognetus | reverse complement strand
ACAGACAGACAGACAGACAGACAGACAGACAGACAGACAGACAGACAGACAGACAGACAGACAGACAGACAGACAGAATTGCTGAGTTCTTGCGCACTGCTCGCATTTCCTCATTATTTATCGATTTCCGAGACTTCTTATTCCCATTTATCTATGAGGTTAAGACAGGCGACACCGGGTCTCTCTCCGTATCTGCATTCACACATTCACACTGTGTTTAATCATCGTGTTACTATCAACTTTGATAAGTTTCCTTTAAAAAATGTTGAGGCTTGAGGAAGAGGCAGAACAAGTGTTTTAGAAGAACTTCAATATTCCCATCTATAACACTTGTTAAGAAAGGTTTGCTTGACTGAGCATGAGGGGAACCAAGTGATGCGGGTTCAAACATTAAGGATCCTGCATTGTTCATATCAAGTGGCTCTTGGAGTAAGTAGCGTAGTGGCGGGAATCGTTGCAGGATACGGGATTATTGAAAGATGGGAACGGTTAGAGTAACTGTAGTTTTTTTATTTGAGCTTTTTGTTTGTGGTGCTCTTAGCTTCGTTTACTAATCGCCGTGAACGGCTATTAAATAATTTTAGGCGTTTTAAATATATTATGTTTCATTTATTCGTTGCTTTATCTTTCAAACAACGTACCTTTTGCTCGTGTGTCCCTTAAATGGCGGTTTACAACTTTTTCAAACTCTTATCTTCATTTTTTATTTGTACAATAAATTAGTAACCGACCTATTAAAACGATGTCATTTGATGGTATAGACCTTTTGATTTAAAAATAAAAGCTAGATATCTGTCACACAGTTTTCCAACTTACGATACGAGATGGCGCCATATGTATCCTACCGAATCACTGATGCTGATCAGAATTGATTTTACGAACCAACTCCTTTAATTCAATCCAGCATCAACTTCGCTAATGCTTTTTTCGTGATCAAAAACCTGAAGGCCCTATGCTATCTTGTCCAAAATGGCCCAGATTTTAATCGCTTTCGGGACGTTCGCCCAGCATGATAAATCATTTCCTCATCGAATATTTCGCCGGTTGTTATCAGATAAGCAGTTGCCAATGAGTAATATAGAATAACGCTTGGCGATTAGTGCTTATCGGTCGTTTTTAATGGCACAACTGGTCTACGTGCGTTGGATCACATAAACCGCTGAACTGGGTATATCACTAACAATTTTAATGTTTAAAATGGGTTGGTCTGATCACTTAGTGGCTAAGAATTCTGCTTGCCAGTATAGGGGGCACTGATTTTATATCCTGGCGCACAAGTCTGTACAAAACATGTAAAATATCCCCTGACACCTGCACTGCTGACGGTGTTCTATAATAATTTCTAAGGCATATGAAGTCTAAAACGGACTGGTGAACGTGCTGGCCTTTAAATTCTCTCGTTATGGACAAATCTCCGAGCAATACTGGAACGACTAAGGGTTGGTGTAGATGATGACAAAGGCGAAAAAGGGACACCTAATTATCACTCTTAATTCAGTTATAAGGACACGTTTGAGACCTCGCAAACCATTCTGTGGCACACAGTTTGATAGAACACTACCCTTGAAGTCTTTTGTGTAACCAACGTAACGTCACTACTCTCCTCATTATCCACGTATTTGCTTTGAGTTTTCAAGTCCTTCTTGTTTAGCAATAAAGTCAGCACAAGTTAAAGTTATTAACTGAGTATAGCTTTTGAGCAAAATGCACCGTCGCCTTCACTAAATCCATGCACTATTCACATGAAAAATTTCATCGAATTCCAACGATATTTGTAATAACGAGATAAAAAAATATTTCAAAAAACAATACTGTATGATCAGGTTAAATAATATTAAAACGTTAGCAATGTCCTTTTGTTTGATCAAGACAAAAGAGATTATTTAATAATGCTAACGAACTGACGTCATGACCTCTACCGGGAATAATCGAATTACACTTTGTTCGTTTTTTGCGTCGCCAAATCTCCTTATTCTCTACCAAATTCGCTTTTATTTCCTAATTCGGATTGGAGTGTTAGAAATCCGCTTACGTATGTATGAGAATAATTATATTGTGGTGTTAAGTTCTACGTTTTCAGTTTTATCGTTCTCATTGAAATCTAATTTACTGTCTACTTTCGGACACGTCTCATTGTGAAACTGGAGAAATACAACTGTAAAAGATTCATATTATGTATTGTTACGGAGTAGATACACATTTCTAAGCAATTACTTTTTCTAGATTTCTCAGAGTAACTTTTAAGATATCTGCTCATGTACACGCAACATAGAATGAATAATGATGGAATGATCTAAGGGCTTAACAATTCTTATTTTCGAGGAGATCCGTGTCTAATTGTGGCACGATATTTGCGTTGATAATGATGACTTAATCGAAAGCCGTTTTTCCCTAACTGATTCATTATCGATTGTAACTGTTCTTCAACTAACCCTACTAAAGCAGATCTTAATTATCTTTGGCAGACACTTGGAATATTTCATATATCAAGTAGCCCATACGCCAGCCATTTGCGAATTTATTATAATTCAATCATTGGTTATGTATTAATTATAGTGTTTACCAGCTCAGTTGAATGTATTTATATACATAGGCCGATAACGCGATATAACCGATAAGAATATAGCCGCGGATAAAATGATTACCTGCGTTTATTATTCCTGTATATCAGTTAAATGTAACGCGGGCACACGAGGCGTTCCGGCCAATCTCGCACATCTTACTTCCCATCTATCTGAAATTGGTACATATAGATAATCATATAGGTATATGTGTTGATATTTGTGTCATCTATTTCACACCCAGAAACAGAAAAACCAAATGCTTGATGTTATCACGCAAATATTTGTCCCGGGTAGGAATCGAACCCACGTCCTCACGCTCAGTAGTGAGACTGACTAACTACTCGGCCAACGAGTCTGTTTCATTTGGTTTTGTATTGTATATTATATCAAATATCGACGTTATACATTTGCAATATAATCGCGTGCCAAGTATCACTAAATCGCATTTTGTCAGTCAGAAATTTCTAAGTACCCACTTAACTCTGTAAAATAAATATTAAACAATGCCATGAAACGAATGTGGCAGGGTTGTAACTTACACACTGTGATATAATGTCAACAGTTTATTTATACAATGTTAACTTGGTTTAATTTAACTGACATTTAATACAGATATTTATTTAATTTTCTATTATATAATGATTTCATATTTTATTGCATTTCTATTAATTTTTGTTACACGATTATAATACTTAATATGTTGGTATGTAATGAATTTACTGGTTTTATTTTTATTATAAGAAACTCCATTTTCAATTGACATTGCGTATTCTTTAAAATATATTATTTTCTATTGTCATATGTGATGTGCTTTATGGTGGCTTCCAATAATGAAATTATTATTATATAATAATAATATATTACATGCATATATAAAGCAAAGACAATTTTTACTTATGGGATTAGAACCTAAAACCCTTGCAGATTAGCAATCAAATTATTTGCGGTATCACGACTCTCGGTAATGATTCGACCTTCTACAATTTAGGATATATCGATGGCCAGTTTGACAGTAATCTGACAACCCTGATACGACTACTGATATTCATTAGCATGTGGATTTGGAATCGATACGATGCTGGCAGGATGGCGACAGAGTAATTTTCTTTTCACTGACAGAGTTTATTCTGTGTTTTAACAATTCGATCTGTCTATATCCATTTATTTTTTGAAGACACTACTGATATTTCAACATACGTAGATAAACAAACATTTCAAATATAGTTGCGACAGAAACTCTGCGAGTTGAGAAAATGTCTAAAGCGCTTAGCAGAATCTTTTGCAACACGAAATAGTGACTAAAGCGTTAATTAAGTTTAATCGCCAATTGGACTGTAATGTTCTCTTATAGTTTATTGATATTTTTGTCACTTACGAAGAAACCGTGATATTAAAACAGTGGTTTTGTGAAATTTCTCGAAAAAAATTGTAATTACATAAGTTTAGAATATTTGGAGCGTCTTTGCGACCTTAACGGTGTGAGAAACGTGGCACTAACATTGTTAAAATTTACAGTGCGTCCTGTACAGAGCACCAAAAACTTACGGAAGCTCAGTATATGACTTTTGGACCAAATAATTGAGCCACAGTATCGATGTCATGGTGAAAATTTTCATTGTAATCGATTTTGGTGATGCGTTGTATATAACGGCCACTGTTTTTATCGTCTTCACAGAAAAAATGTCGATATTAGCACCATGTCGCGATGTAATAACAGAAAGGTGCGAATTTTAGCTTGAAAGTTAATAAGTATGACTAAATCAAAACGATTTCCCGCGCTGTTGTTTGTGTGTAACTTTTTTATGTATTATATTTGTTAGAGTTTGGATAATCGAATGTAATGTGTTTAATCTCGTGTAAAACCGTTTTGTTGTAAAGACTTTTTAATCGGTTAAGCAATTAATCATTAGGGAATTAAACATTTCAACACATTATTAATGCTTGTATGATTGCACAGAGATTTTATGATATATTATTAGTCGAATTATTACATAAACACAGTTGCAAGATGGCGTCCGACGCGTGCGGCGCGTCGTCCTATTTTTGAGTGCAAGTTCATTAACGTCTCTTTTATTACGCATAGTGCGGAAGGCTTTTTGATATCGATTGTTTTATTGCTTACCGTGAATACGTCCACGACTCTGTCAACATTTTTAATTTTGGTCTTGCGACTTATAATACCTATTTAATGTTATCCATGTTGTTTTTCAAATTATTATTTTTTACCAATCTAGACAACCTAAATATATGCACAAAATACATTAAATTATGTATTATTACGATCAATAATGTATATGGTATGTTTAATACCCTTTAAGGTTGAATTTGTTTTTTCATGTCTAAACGTCAGCGGAAATGTTATTGGAGGACTACTGATTTTATTCAAAATTATTTATTATTTAAGTATAGGTTAATTTGTGTATTTATTTTATAATATGATGAACCATTCTGTTGGGCATAGTATACAATTTTTTAAGCGGTACCCAATTTACAATATGTTTAAATGTGTTTGTGTTGCTTGAGATAATAAAGGTTTACTTTTGTTTGTATCTGCTATTGTTATCGATCAGATCTGTAGCCAGATCCGACTTGATCCCAGCGTGGGGTCTGACCACGGTCACGGGGCACGGCAAAAGGTCACTTTTGCTATAGTTAGTCCTTTTGAACGTTTACAAAGTATGGAGGTTAATTGGTTTCGCAAAGTACATAGACCAATACATGTTTCTATATAATTTCTCTTATAGTTCGACTGTATACGTATAATGGTTTGAGCAGAATAAAATTTAAAACACTATTGTAGTCCACTGTTGGACACAGGCGTCCCTTGAGCGGTTATGACCATAATATCCATGCGGTACACGAAGGTTGGGTATTGCATAGCATAGATTATAGCATCGAATACACTACTGGTCATAGCTGGCCATTGCATTTATCTGTGCGTAGGTAGACCGCATCATGTGCGATCTGTTAGCGTAGCGTAGTTAGTAGGCTGGGTTTTAGTCTTCTCTTACGATACCTTGTATCCCGTCACGGGTTCGGAGAATATATTCTTACTTCACCCCGATACGGAAACAAATACATAACTACTTTTATGAAAATGTATACAATCTGGGAGAAATATCTTTTGCAATCTTTTGTCGTTTAACTATATTACATGTACATATTTATCCAACTAAGAAATATATGTTGGATTGCTAAATATTTAATTTATTGTTGTTGCAAATATACACCTAACATTTTTTGCTTCCTTACTGATTCAGAGATGTACTTATTTCCATAAAGTTCCAGAAAACCGTCTTTTAAAATTTCATGGAAATTTGGTCAATGGTGTCAGTAATAACATCAGTCAGTATCAGTAGTAAAAATAAAATATATAAAGAAAATATGATAAAATAAAACCTTTACAAAGATCAACTATATTTTTAAAATTGACGTTCTGACGACGTTCCCATCTCAGAATAGACAATATTAAAAATGCTACAAAACACACAGCGTATACAAAATCGTAATCCGGTAATATATGCGAAACCTGTCAGTATTTTGCAGACATTAAAGTAACTGTAAATGAATGTGAATAAATTAAAAAAAATTATTCCAGTAGCGGGACGAATCTACCTGTATATAATCTGATGATATTTATTTAAACAGATTATAAAATTATAAATACATGTGACAAAAAAGTAAGTATATGTCACTCATGTCCTTTGCAGGCCGCCGACCGGATCCGGAAGTCGATCCGGAAGAATATAGCCGCGAATAGGTTAATCAATGTTAATTATATTCGACACAAGCTGACACGTTCCACTTAACTGGCTCAGTGCTTGAACGAAATGTTGCATTCGTTATTATTATTAACATCACGGCAAGTCTCTCAGGGGGTAGGCGGAAAGCTACGAGTGTCTAATATCTCTATACTTACAAACGATGTAACACTGTAACATATTATGATGTTACGACAGTAAGTTTTTGTTTTATTGGTCGTACATTATTCCCGTCAATCAAAGTCGTTCTTCGTTGTTCGTTCAACAGATAACAAAACAGTTAGAGTTGTCATGCCAAGAAGACATCAAAGACCAGAGATTAGTAATAAATTAGAAATGTCTTTGAGTATTGTCACTTGACATAGATGTCCCGCTATTTAGTTGACTGTTAAATGACAGTCAACAATTTTTTGTAAAGTATTGGTAATATAATTTTAGCAAATATTTAACTAGATAAAAACCAAATATTTGCGAGTAACGCTAGTGTTTGTTTTGTGGGCCAAAATATTTAACATTATGTATATATATTTAATAGAAAACTGTAAAAGCTTTGGATGGTATGGCACCAATAGCCGAGTGGATTCGTCCCAGTATATTTCAAATTTATTCTTATGAGTAGCTGACACATATATATATATATATATCTTTATTTTTTATCTCCGTTATATATGTATTCCATATCTGCGATGTGTAATCAGTATACATAATAATTAAATTAGTACTTTACGGACACTGAAAATATTATCAACTTAGCCCCTTCTTATACGATTCTTAACGATTTAGACTTGAGGGTAGAGTCACAAAAAATTAAACTTACTTGCATTTATAATGTTAAATTACACCAAATCATGACAACTGGGTATACAAATTGAACATGTACAAATTAATAGTGCGCGAGCCACACCCACATGACATTTCTACGTATTATTAGCTCTGCGCAGATCTTGTCACGTGTGAGAAGCATTGGCAAGGCGTGGCCAATGGCGGGTGCGTGGGACACGGAGACCAATGTACCGGTTGGCGGTACAAGTGGCGCATTCGATCGTGGTTTACTGCTCGGCTACAATGTGCGACAAGATCTGTGATATTTGATGGTCGCAAATATTTACAGCTTTATGTCGTAACGAAGATGAAGCTAGAAGCAGAAATTATTCAACTTTGCAACTAATCACTGCAAAGTGTAAAAATAAAAGTGTCATTAAAGGTTAATTTTCGAATTACTCTTCAAAATTGTGAAAAACTTTTGCTATGGTCTATCATCATATTCGGCAAACACGTTTGACGCAGTTGACGCTTTTAATTATTATCTTAAAGTTGTTAATGGTTACACGTATTATAACATATGCTTACCTGTAATCCACAATAAAGGACATTTCGTTCGATCATATCCAATTGATACTGTTTGTTATATAATTCTTAGCATATCACTATCATCATAATTAACTGTTTTATCGTTCTACTGTTGGATACCGCTTTCATCACAGAATGAGATAGGAAGTGGATATATTCTGACGCGTTGGATAAGTGCGTGTTGGCCGATGTTATCGTTTATTAACGTAACGTAACATCACGCCTGTAATCCTCGACGATGTAGGCAGAAGAGTTACACATCCACGTTTCAGTTACATTAACGTTCTACTATGGAACAGGTGGTGAGTCTATTGCCATACGCGGGACAGATTATCCTATTATCATACATCATGCTGTAATTATTGCAGCCATTTAAGTTCAATTTCTTATGATTTTTATTTTAACCTGTCGTTTAAAAGTACTCTGGTAGACACAAGCAGTTTAAGATTAACGCATATTAGTAATACATGCGTATTTGGTGTTTACATTCGAACTAATATGTTAGTATATGATGTCCTGCGACTTTCGTCTAATTTGAAAAATTAATTTCGTATCTAAGCAGCCGCAAGCGTCATAATTCAAGGTTTTTAAATTTCCGTACAGTTACATAGATCGATCCTGATCGATTGGATCTATGTAAGAAAGTTACCAGGTATTACAGATGTCATGCTTTATTAGAAGGCCGGCTAAGCATTGAAAATATTTATTTTTTCTAAAATATTTAAATCGACTTTAACTTCGGTCTTATTCATCAGCGTTGAACGATATAAAATATGATCAATATGTAAAAAAGTCTATAAAACATAAACATCGATATTAAAAGCATGAAGGACATCACTACACCCAGACCGGCGTCGCGTCGCGCGTCGTTGTCCAATGAATCAGCCAGTGTGCAATGCGCTTTATGGGATAGCTATTCCTGTGAATCAAGGGATGCCTGCGCTAAGTATAGCAGGAAATAGTGATTAGTGTGAAATGCATTCTATTGATTAACGATAATAGTGTCCTCGGTAGTGCAGTGTTATTTTGCTCTTGAATATTATTTCAAATATTGAATCAAATAATAGAACCACGTGGAGACCACGCCTTGATGAGCGTAGCGTAAGCATAGGATGCCCTCCGCCCTACGCAAAGTAGTGGGCTGCGGTTGGAAGCGAAGAGCTGAAAATCGAGCTTAGTGGCGTAATAATACAGAGGCATATGTCCAGCAGTGGACGGAATATGCTGGTGATGATAATAATGATAACTGAGAAACTAGCATGTTTTTCATAATTTGGTCTGACATAATACATAGATGAAAGAATAGAGTTATCGTTAAAGTTAAGTCTTGAAAAGCTTAAGTTCATAATTCCCATTTTATATACACCTATGAATAGAGTTTTTTTCGTAATTTATACCTTTCCTTTGTTACTGAAGGTAATTAAATGAATGTTAGTGACAAAAATTTGGATTTTACATTACCAGTTGGCAACCCTGTTCAGTTCCAACTGCATGTAAACAGAGGGCAATATTGTGTTTGTAAATCTTGGCGCCATGTTTAGGCGGGAAATGATATTATGTTTCCGCTGTGTTTTTTGTACAACTATTTGTTGAATCTGTTATATAACACATGTTATGGTAAGGGATAGAATATATAATTTTTTTATTCTGTATAGTACCTATATTCACAAAAGTACTTAGGTATTCGATACGATAACATTACAAAATAACGGTCCGTGGCACGAGTTTTAACTTACTTTAAGTTTACTACATATACATTTTTAATTTAATTTGAAATGGACTTGTTAAATTTTTCAATTTTATTCAAAGTGACCACAGAAATTTTAAAAAATCGTGTCTATAGGTAGCTTCTTAATTATTTAATACGTGCGTTACCAATGGGCGCGCTTCAGAACGCCACATGTGTAAGTACTGGCTGTTATTTTTATATTTCGACCACTGAGCTGCCATTAGTTGTTGCAAGACTATGAGAATCTAACCATAAACCAGTTTACCCAAATGAGCTGTTGCAATCTTTGTTTGTGTCATTAAACTTTTATTACTGTTTTAACGTCCATTTTATCCCATTTCCTCTCGTCTGTGTATGTCATAAAGTAACCTGATTTGGACAATCTCGGGAGCTGGCAGCTCTGCTCAAGAATTTCATTTGACGTAGACACCATATAAAGATACTTCCTATTTTCATATAGTTCATATTGTTTTTAATAACTGTAGGCTCGCCTTTGACAGCTATCTTACATGCAGCCAGGGCAATAATGCGATCAGCCTGAGCGGGGTTTAGTCGCCTCTTACGACGTCCTGGTATATCCACATCTAATAAAGTTTTATTTATTTATATAATTATATTCCATCAAAAGATGAAATAAGAAATGTGCCTTTTATATTAGTAACTGTGTATCTAAACTAATCTTATATGGGCACCATAAAAAAATTGCATAATGATCAACAGGATGCAGCTAATAAAACCCCATAAACTTACATCGTTAGGGTTGCCATATCATATTCCTTCAGTAGGATATAACCGGCCATCAATTCGTTGGATGTTCCATATTTAAATATGATTTTAAACTACTCATTTCCGTAACATTTTTATGATATTTAGTGAGGAACTTTGTTTTAGTGCTGATGTAGTTAACAAAATAAAAATATTGGTATAGTTTAAAATACAATAACATGTTTGCACACAATTACCCACTTCTCCATATCAAACAAACATTTGCCTTCGGTGGGAATCGAACCCAGCGCAGCATCTGAAGTCACTAACCACTGGATTAACATATTTATCCATATTCTGCCCCCGGCGCCAGTTCTATTGGGCACTCGGTGTTCCTGCCTGGTATGTTGAATGTTGGGATAGTGTAATTGTATCTTACACTGCTGAACGTCGCCCGCTTATGGCTAGCTCCTTCAAGCTTCCCGCGTGCTGAACCACACATGGCGTGGTCAGGGCTGCAACTATTACCCAGGATTATTATTTTCACGTGACGCTACCGATAGTTCAGTGGCTTGTAAAGCTGATTGCCGAGTTGGGGATTGCGGGTTCGATTTTTGTTAAGTGCAGACATTTTGGTGACCGGCACGATTTTTATGTCTGGATGTACCGTTATCGTATCGTAAATGATGAAACGAGAGTTGCGCAGCCGACTACGCGCTCGCCCGCTCGTGTGCTCATGTGTTTATGGTAAGCTCTATACACGCACACATATTTCGTTACTTGTCGATTTCTACTAAATAACACTACCCGTAAGTCGCTTTTAGGAACTTAGTTCCGAAATAGCGTCAGTTGGCAGCCCTGAGAGCGTATCGCTTTACGCGGGCGGGACGGCGCGCAGCTGTGTGTACTACGGAGCGCGGTGGCCCCGCGGGCCCGGGATCCTTTTATTGTGGATCGCTACCGGGAACAGGGTAAAAATATAGTTCTTCGTACACAATCTAAATATGTTCCAGTTACTCAATATCGCCCACCGCGTTGAGGATGTCTGCACAAAAAGTGGCTAAGTGGGATTCGTCTCGTATCTTTTTGGGTTTTGGTATCCGCACCCAATAATAATGTCTAATAATATCACGGGAGACTCCACACGCGGGTATCTGATTGTAATGTAGGTCTGAAGAGATTTTGTGTTATTATATATCCAGATATGCAACCAATCGTAAAACTATATCAGCGTTTAAATTAAAATACTGTTAAAGAAATAAGATAACGTAACATCACGTCTGTATTCCCCGAAGAGGCAGGCAGAGGAGTGTAATACACACCCCAGGTTTCACCAGTAAAAACTAATAAATTATATATATTTCAATAAAAAGTACACATACAAGCCATTCCGAAAACAATCTTTGTTTCTTTTCGTCAGCAATTTTTTCATAAAACCATAAAAGCAATGCGTTCAGCGACACGTGTCTATGGAAAAATACTACATCTATTCTAAACAGATGAATAACAACATCGAGTTCACTATTATCCTGGTTCGCAATATCTTTTAAAAGGCACTTAGGCAAGTCGTAAGATAGCCATGGCGCCATTCTTGTCAATAAATCTGTCGACAATTATAACCGAAAGAATAGTTATTATATGGACCATAAATAATAGAGTCCAGATATGGCAACTATATTGCTATTAATTGCACTACCCGCTACCCGCTACCCGCTACATTTACCCAGATTATAATTATTTTTAAATGGTAACACAACATATACTTGACAACCGTATGGCGGGAAATGAGAAGATATTTCAAAGTCTTATAAACAAGCCAATAATTTACCAAATACGGGTTATCTTGTAAAAAATATGTATAATAGCACAAAATGCAAAACAAATTTGAAATTTCGAAAAATATATTTCATCCCCATACGTTAAAACATGTGTTTTTTGCAGTATAATTTATCTGTAGTATTTACTCATACATATAAACGTAACTAGTGAAACGTGGGAGTGTTCTACATTTCTCTGCCTACCTATTCGCGGATTACAGGCGTGATGTAACATTGTAGCATGTATTTTAAGGAGACAAAAGTATGAAAAGTCTGTACTTTTAACACAAATTATATTTTAAAACAAGGTACTTTCAATGAAAGAATAGTATACATACGTACATAACTACATAGAATTAACTTTTATATGTCGTTTTATAAATAAGTAGGACATATAATATACTAACATGGGACGTAACTGGTAAAAAGTGAGAGTACCTGTCCTCTGTCTACCCGTTCGGGGACATACAGGCGTGATGTTGTGGTTTTCTCAAATCATATAGGGCGTACGTACAGACAGCACGAGAAAATTGTACAATATTTGAGACACAACGCTAATTGCATTATAAATCAGAAGTTATCGCAGGCCAGTGCGCGGGTATGGTTCACAATTAAATTGCTTGTGTACTGTTAGCATAGAAGATAAAATTTTAATTCAAATATTGAAAAATATAATGTTAGGAAATTATTGTAAGTACATAAAGTAAAATTTCAAAGCAAAGAAAAATAAAGAAATAAAATAACTATGTATAGTCATTTTTAATGTTCCTTTTAACTAAGATCATATTAACATCACGCCTGTATATTGCCAACAGTATAGGTAGACAAGTCCCACGTTTCACCAGTTACGTGATGCGCCCCATGCAATATGGGGTAGGCTATTGCCACACACCAGGCACAAATTCAGACACCGAGCATCTACTAGAAATTTCAAGTTGAGAAAT
>DWTO01003209.1:0-12870 GCA_018244755.1 Jemadia pseudognetus | reverse complement strand
TTCCATAGTGGGACGTAAACGTAACCGGTGAAACGTGGGAGTGTTCTGCATTCCTCTGCCTACCTCTTCGGGGATTATAGGCGTGAAGTTACGTTTAACTACAATGTACTATTTGTTTTTATATTTTCTAAAATCATCGTCTACTTTATTATAAATGTTTTAGGCGCTTCATAACAGACGGCACTCCCTGGACACTCAGAGAAGAGAAACAAAATAACCATCGTAATTTAGTTCCTACATCACGGAGCAAACGACTTGCACCTACGGATAACAACAGATCGTACCTACTTGCTAAAAATTCATTTACTGGTAACATTTATATTCTTCATACTACCGTTGTCGGACCTATCACTATTCTCATCAACATCACAGATTAAACTCTAATAAATGCCCTTAGACCTTCAGTACGTCCTCTTTAACCCGGCTTTAAATTTAACTATGAACAATAAACGGATTAAAAATTAGGCGCGGCAAGTTATAGAGAGGCATATGCGAATTTTAACGGTATTCAGAATACGTAACACAAACTCAAGTTCGTATCGGGGCCGCGGACGGTGCGGCACCGTTGTCGTGTGTGTCTGTGTGCGTCCCGAGTCCTTTTAGTCCGTAGTAAGCACAGTACAGTGTCGCGCTCGACTGCTCGAAACCTGCCCAAGAGTGGGTCACTCTCTCCTAAGAATTCATGTTCTCAGATTGATGGAAATTTCCACAACGGCACCGGTTTGTGTTGGTACAGAATGTGTTAATGACGTAATGGGCAGAGAATACCCATTCAATTTAGTTCATGATGATGAACGTTGATCTAAAATTATTTAGTCGTGCCAATCCGTTGGTTTAGATATTAGAAAAAGGTACTGAAGAGCCCCGAAGCACGTAACTTTATACAGCAAATGCGTGCCAAAGGTTAGAACCGCATTCCCATTACCAATTTTGCTAATCCACTCCTGATCCTTTGAAGTTCCTCGAACAAAAGTGAATAAAGTTTACGAAATAAGTTTACGAAACAAGTTTACGAAATACCTACTCCACCTGATAAATTAGCAATGAATATTCCAGAGGTACAAAATCCAATTTTATAGATACTATTTTGAGTGGATATTATTTTTCACATTTCATTACCTCGATTTTTAAGGGACATGGACTACTAACAGACGTCAGGCCACACGAATATCCTACGCATACCAGCCCGTCACCACACATCAGTATTCAAAACACAGCACGCGGTTTGCTTGCATTCAGGGCGCGGTTACCAGTCCGAGTTCCTTACTGTTTATTACAATGGGGAATTACAATAAACGTATGGACATATGATGAGCGAATATCAACCTTAATTATACGTCCTCCAAGGACTTATTTCGTTTCCGTTTGTTCGAGTCATAGTTTATTGTAGCCTCTTTGTAAATTGGCATAGAAACCTAGGCAGATTACAAACATTTTGTGTGTCTTCTAATAGATACGAAAATTTCAATCAATATACAAACGTTTCGAAATATTTATTTTAGAATAGAGAAATATATTTGAATATAATATTAACATATGTATATATGAATTTCGTACTAATACGACTATATGTAGGTACTCGTAATGTTAGGTATAAGTACTATTTGGTCTTTTAACGGTATTATAAGAATTAAGATGGAATGGTAAACCAAACGGAATCATTATGGGTTCATGGTTCATTACATTATTACCTGGTCTTCACTCGTACTACTGGCATACGATTAGAAACGATTCGAAATTAAACGAATTAAACGTACGATTAGATATTAAAAACTTTCTCGCCCTAAAAGTATTATTTGTATGTCTTGACCTCAATAATGAGATCGACACGTCATATTTTATTGAAATCGGTTCGTCGCTTTTCACATGACAAGCAAAGAGACGGAAGCCGACAAGAAAAACATAAAGGATATTTTAAATTCATATGAAATATGTAGATAATACATAACAATTATTGTTTTACAAAATCATATTGTATTTATTTAATCTTTATTATTATTTCATTATTAGAATAGTTAACACACACAGAGATATATCGTTTAATGTCCACAACATAGCCCTATGACAAAATAGCATCATTCATTAAAAGACAATTACATATATTACAAAGCTAATTTTTAGAAAAACTATAACCTATTGTATAGATTACGTTTTTTTTCATTGGAATAGCAAACTCGATCTGTCGTCAAGAGATCGTAGCAAGCGATAGCCGTCTGCATTTTAGCTGAAATTTCTTGTGCCCACTGAAACGCCTCACACACATACATACATTACAAAAACGACTAACATATCTGGTTAGACAAGATTTAGGAAGATACGACATTGTGTCACTTTTACGTAACCCGAAACTGGTTGTGTGTTGACATTAATGGCGGATGACTCGCGGCGCTCATTAATTCTTATGCAAATATGATCATCTGAGCGAAACTTATTTGCTACGAAAGGTAAATGAAGACGTCGCACGGCATTAAGCGTGGCCACAGGAACAAACTGACATATATGTATGTATTTACCAAGAAATATGTGCCCCGAGGTGGTGACGTCAATATTTTACTTGTCATAGCCAGCCACGTAAGACGGAAAAATGTCAGTGTACATATACAATTTTACATTGCTCTGTGCTATGACATACTAAGAAACGTAGCAAGACCTATTGTAGCTGACGTTTTCGATATTTGTTACAAATTAGCTTTCCATCCAGCAAACTTATAAATCCACTGCTGGAATTAGCTGTACCATCCCTAAGCAGCGCCACTCCACGCAGTTCTGGGTCTTTTGAATCCAGTGGCATTCGTCTATTAGTAATATCATGTATAAGGTATTAATTTTTATCCTTTAAAGAACTAAGATGTAGTTTCTTATTATCTAAAGGTTACCATACCTTCAGCAGGTGCCCTCTGGTCTTCAGGCAGGGGCCTGGAGGGCAACGGGTTATTCTGCTCGTCTCTTTCCCCCAGAAACTCGGCTTCGGCTAGATCTCGGACTGCAGACGACATCAGCTCTACCAACTCTTGATTCCTAAATCATTCGAAGGGTCAATTATACGCTTGAATTAATAAAAATTAAAAAGCTATAATTAGTTTATTATTACAACAACAGTTTCACATTATTTTTAATATCTTTCGAGTCCTACTTAACAATACAATTAATTTTATAAGTTTGCCGCATCGTTAATAAAAAATAACACTATATTTTTACAGTAACAAAAATATTTATAGGTACCAAGAATTAATTATTCATACAATGAGAAGTAGGCTAAAGCGATTCCTATTAAGCGAATTATGACATATCATAAATGACGAACACTAAACATTTTAAAAATATCGTACAGGTTAATAAAACTTAAGCTTCACTAACTGAAGAACCATACGGTCGTAGGGACCTATTCTTGACTTGAATCACTGTCAATAAATAGAACATCTACATAATTATGCAAAGCAGTGGGGCCCATATTATTCAAATTAAATCGTATATAAAACACGCGGAACACCTAGCAAAAATCCCGTGCACTTGATAACGAATTCTCTAAAATTATAATTTAATCATCACACAATCCGAAATAAAAATACGATACGATTAAATTGTATAAATTTATAAATGTGAACATAACGATTTTTAGCATATTAAATATTTAAAAAACTATTTATGTTTTACATTTTATTATTATGTACAGAAATTAAAAAAAAACTTATTTGTAAAGACATGGCACGCATTGCTGTAAAACCGATTGTGACAATTTTTTAACAAGCTTTTCGTTTATAGGAGTGTCTTTATAAAACTTATTATTAGAAGACATGAACAGCTCTAACAGTCATGCTTAGATTTTTATACATTTTAGTCCTAAGGAGTTATAGCGCGTAAGGGCCGAATTGATTATACATATAATTACATCTAATCACACGTAATTAATACTTTAAAAGGGTTTTCGTGTATTGTCATGACGTCATATTTTATAAATGGCCTCAAAATATCTGACACATAGCTACACGCGATTTTTTTGAAACCTTGCAGTAGGCAAGAGCATGTTTGAAGACTGGCTGTATAACATTAAAACATTTTGAGATGGATATTTAAAATAGTGTAAAAACTTTAGGGACTTACGTATCTGTTGCACTCACCTCCTAGATATGCTAGTTGAGGCATGCAGGTTTATTAACAATAAATCTGAACAGTGTGCTCGAGCGTACATCGTATGTAATATATGCACGACTGTACACACGTACGAGGTGCGAACACTCTCACTTGTTCGAGCCGCTTTCATCGGGCTGCAAACAACGCGTTACTGCACACAAACGAATCTATCCGGCTTCTGCTAGCTCGTTTGTCACTATTTTTGAACATATGTACAATTCTCAATGCTCAATCTTGCAATTACCGAATGAAATTGTCTTCAGTAAATCCTTTTCTTGTGGTCATTGGCAAAACAATCAAACCTATCCGAATTAGTGCACCTGTCACCTTATATACTTGCCTGTTATCTTATATACTAGCCTGTTATCTTATACACTATATACTATGTAGCTTGATATCTTATATACTAGCTACTCAAGTAAACTGTACAACATAAATCTTTATAAAAACCATTATAAGTCAGGTAGTTACGTACATAAAAATCCTTATAGACATTCGCTTACTTACGTTGGCTTTTCTAAGATAAGTAATAAAAAGATTATTATAAATCGTAAGCAAGCGGTGCTCATTAAAGTTGATTAACTTATAAATAACGGAACACAGTAACTGTTTTAATATGGAATGCGCTCGGACCGAAATCTTTAATTAAAATAAATAAAGTTGTGGCTGACTCTAAATTTAAACGTTTTTATTCATTATAAATTATGTACATATCTTAATAAGCGTCACAAATTGTTATTCATGAAATTTGACACCAGGTAAAGTACACCAGGCTATGGAGGCTTGCCAGTCAAAAAAGAATCCGATGAAAAAATGTCATAACAAAATAAAAGTTTGCAATTTAGCAGTTTTAATCCGATAATAAGAACACTTAACAGCTTGAGTGCCATCCTCTTTACATCCCAATACTAAGCATGAGTGTGCAACAACTATTGCGAAACGCCAGAATTCTTTTCTTCTATGATCGTTCTAAGCGGATGGTAAAAGGGCGGATGAGCAACCAACCTAATTATAGGACATTTTTAAACCACTTTCAAAGCCTTCAACTATTAATTAATGGTAACAATAGGAACCAACGATTTTACGTCCCCTTCTATCAGAAACGTTCATAGACCTTTGCCGCTAACCGTCATTTATCCCAGAGCAGACCGTACTTACCTTTGCTCAACTTTAAATATCGCTAGTAATCTGCAATTATGTATAGACAATGAATATAGTTTAGATGTTCCAAGATGTAACACAAAAACCCAAAATATCCCAAAGTCATTATATTGGAAAATCTATGAAAATTGTTAAATCTGCTATGTCGCCACGTCATTGTGAATGATCTCTCCGCGAACCGGTCTCAGAGGTCACTCGCGGCCGGCTCGCGCTCAATGAACGGAAATTCATTTCACCTTGAGAGCGAATGAATAAAACTGTTTCTTTTAATTAATTAAAACACAACGATAGAGTCTAAGAAATTGATTCCACAAACACAAATTGATTGCATCAATGGACTGTTACTGTAAGAAAAATCGGGCGAATGAAATATAATTGCATCATTAGCTTTGCTCGTAAATCATTATTTTATAATTTATGTTCATTTCATTCGGCTTTGTGACTTTCAACAATGTGACCTGATAGGATGGAAATACTATAATTAATCTCTTCACACGGCCGCCTGTACTGAAAGTATCTATGGCATGCATGATAAATAGACGATCCATAGACTTCATATTATACATTGCATATATGTATGTACTTACTTTTTTCCGTCCAGTCACTTTAGGTACGAACTTACTAAGGTCATCATGTAAATATCTTTTCAGGGTGTGAATCGAGCTCACAAACCCGCTATACTTAGTCAGGTTCACTGACCACTGAACCAACAGGCCAGAAAATGTAACATTATAGAAACAAACTCAAACAATTCCTAACACAGAATTCATTATTAAGTAATATTTTTATAAACATAAAGACACATACCATTTTTAAATAATTTATAGCTTCATATATTAATTCCGTGTCTAAATAAACCTAAGAATATTTCTTATAACATTAAGTGTAAATAAGTGTTTTAAATTAATTTCATCGTGCAAAATTGATTGCACTATAAATATTAATTCGAAAGTACAAATTAATGATAATAAGATACTGCTAATGGCTAGTGAGCTGATAGTCTTAAATTAACACTATTACTTTGTCACCAACAGTCCTATATCCACCGTCCTATAATATATTTGATATTGAATGCAGAGGGTCTTCGATGGCATCGCCTCATTATAACTTGTGCCCACTTATTTATCACCCATTAGTTACTAAAAACATCCATAAGACTGTCCTTCTAAATTAAAGTAAATTTGTTGGATCCTTAATTCCATAGCCGTAGGCTGGCATTTGACTAAAATCACCCCCGATGATAATTGAAATGTAGAGTACGGTGAAGCAGGCTTACTTATGAAGTATCTATTCATTCTTGACTTAAATAATTACAAGTTCTATGGTAAACAGTTTTTGGGATTATGTAGCTGAGTGTAGGAAAAATCGAGATCTTTATATTTATCTATATTCTAAAGCGCAGGTGACATTACTTACGACTTTTATGTTGTTGTGTTACGTGATAGTAATTCATCCGAGGTGAGGATTGTTAAATATTTACCGTTCACATTCATAATTCGCGTATAGCTTTTGAAACGTGAGATTATTACATGACTAGCTGATGCCCACGAATTCGTCTGCGTTGCTTATTATATTAACATTCTTATTTATGTTCAAAGGAAAAAACATGAAAACGATCTGAAGCAAAAATATTCTTCACTTACAAAATTTCTTTGTAAACAATTTGTTTATTTTCGCTATTTGTAGCTAACATTTTACTTACAAACGTACTTGTATACGCAATAACTTTCCCTTTTAAGTGACCAATATAAGACAGCTAAGCCATTAACATTAGTTAAGCCACTGATCTTAACAATGTTACTTGAAAACAACGACCAGCGCTGATTGTAGCGCTGAATTTTTTTCTACTTTTCAACATTTACATTTTTAACATATAACGTGGTTTAAGCAAAAAATTCGCTAATCAAATATAAATCACCCATCACGTTCGCAAAATGACACCTTTATGAATTACCACCGGTTAATTAAAATCTGAACCGGCGCGAGCAAAGAGTAGGTAATCGTTTTAAAATTCATACGTTTTTTAACCTACGTACGTTACTTAACATACACACGGAGCAGTCTTATAATATTATAATTATTATTTCAATTCATATCCAAAAAAAATACAGACAGAGGTATGCAAGTATCATACCTGTTGAAATTTAATCATCTTAGTGTTTACTGTTAAGCTAGGTTACAAAGGACGAAGTTAATGCCTAATGGAATTATATACGAGTCGTAAATTTCATCCTAAAGGCTGAAATTGTAAGTTTCGGCCTCATCCTACATTAAATAAGTGTAATAAGCACCATGTATGTATGTTATATGTATGCATTTCATTTGTTACTAATCATAATTAGGAGTAAAACAAATTTAAAATCACAATTGCAATAGTCTTAATATTACCGTGTAATACCCAAAGAGATAGGCAAAGGAATGTAATAAGAGTGTAATACATTATGATAATAATTCTGATACAGTCTCAATAGCAATGCTGAATTCGGCAAGTGTGTTTTGTAATGTTTGTTATATATGAAGAAATAAATAAATAAATAAATAAATAAATAAATAAAGTATCGTTCTTCCTTAGCGCTAAAAATATGGTAGGAAAGCACACAGGAATTTAAAGCTGATATTGTACGCTTATTGGTAACGATGTAAATTATCCAGAACCAGAAAACATTATAAAAATTGTCATCTCTCTATTATTGTATATCTAGAACTTTTTATTCGTGGACATTATTCAGAGGCGTCAGTGTCCTCGAATCGTGACTTGCGCCATTCGCATTGACCTGGCTGAATGTACTAAATTACCTGTGCACTGGCTTGATAGTCGGAGTTTTAATCTGACTACGAAATAATGCACAAAGTTTGCGGAACTTAAAACAATACGGAAAATAGACATTCACTTCAAGGTAATAATACTTCAGGCATTTCTATACAGAACATGGGCATAATTAGGACTAAATAAGTACGAGATTTAAAACCAGCCAGTGATAGATTAAGGCACAAGTCAAGGGCACCAAGATTTTATAAAAAAAGTGCTGCTTGATGTAAAATTTCGAGACCAGTTTTACATTAAAGTGTAATATTTGAAATAGATGTCACGTCATGTCATATATTACATATATCTAAATATTAATATATAGCCCTATAATATATTGAAATACATGGCTGATAGCGTCTTATGTTATTAAAAGCCCACTGTTATTGTCCAGTTTTACGTAGATTTCAAAAGAAATATACGTACATTGTATGTAAATTTTCTGTTTAAAAATACCATTAAAATGCAAAAGAAAGCTTAATGTGAATATTTTTGTATAATTGCACACTATTTAAACGCATTTTATAACAAGTTTCGGCATGTGTATTTGTCGAAGCATACAATATTCATGCCACAAGGCCAACTGCGCACTGGGAACTTCCCGGACGCTACAAATTATAGTAAACATTGATGCACTAAGGTGTTTCATATGCCTTAAGGCATTTTATATACCTACAATTATTATTTGTTTCCTTTAAAGTAACGTAAGAGCGACCAAAAATTTAATATGAAAAATTAAGTATGAAAAAAAATTTCGTAGTAATAGTGACAGGAAGGAAATGCTAAAGACAATAATTAATAATATTACTGCGTAATGTGTGTATAATATTTTAATAATTTCGATTTGATTCGATGTCGGTAACATATTTCATATTACACTATTTCGATCTGATTTTAGATATTGTCGTATACTATTTGCCATGTGACAAAGTGACCCAAACACCGTAAGGTTAAGTTACCTAACTATGTATATACGAGTACGTATGGTCGTTAAGCATGTGCCTTGCGCAAAGCGTGTGGAAAGTATGAATGCTTAGCCATTCTTCGTGATTTCCCCTTTTGTTAGCACGTTCCCAATCTTTGGAGACCGTTGTGACACACAAACGAATTATACACAGATATTTTTAAGACTAAATGGCCATTCGTTTACTAACATTATGAAACTATAGTCTACTGCCTCGTGTATATAATGTTTGCAAGCTCGACTGCTGAGCGATAGGTCTTAAATTCGATCCTCGGGTCGGGCAGTTTATTTATCGGGTTTTTGTAACTGAAATTTCTAGCAATAATTTGGGGTCCGGATCTATGCCCGTTCATAATATTATGTTATAAAAACGTTCTATATTAACTGACATAAACAAAACTTTTCAACACCATCCCACGGGTTATAGGTTAACTTTAATTCGTTCTGTGACTAAAACTGACTAAGGATATAAAGTAGCAAATTACAAGCGACGCCACGCTTTACCTCTATCACATACATCTTACTTTAAAGGAACAACAACTATTAATGACTATAACTTGATAAATATAACTGTAAACAACAATAAAAAAAATATATACACGAGATAAAAAATATTATTTTATTTTAGATATTTAATACAAAACCAGTAACAAAGCAACAAAGGAGAGGAAAAAGAACTAGACGAATATAATGCGTGGAACCAATATATTGAGTCGGACTAGACTTCAATGTTTTTTATATAAGACTTCTTATTACAATTTGCACGACAGGTGTGCAAGAATAGAGATATTTGGCACTCCGTGCTCTCTACCTACCCCGCAAGGGACCTGGCGTGATGGTATGTATGTATGTATTACAATTTGATTCGCTTGCTTAACATTGCAACTCAAAGTGAAAATTACTCGGAGTACATTATCATCAGCTTGTTAAAATACTTTGTTGCAGATAAACCTCCCCTAAGGAGTTTTACAAAGAACGGTACGTAAAACCAACATGAACTTTACCGGTCCACTCTGCCTACTTCGTGAGGCACTTGGGGTGTAGATCCCCTTGTTATAAACACACTAACAAGTCATAAACCCATCATTGGTTACTAGAAGTATTACTTCATAGAACGTTGACGAAATACAAAGTAACATTATTGACTTATCGTCATTAAGTATATTACCGGTTAATGAGTACGTAGTGGTGATCGAACCAGCATGAGTCAGACGTATTAGCGCGGCTGGACGCAGCCTACTGCGAATGTAGCTTAGACACTTGAAAGGGACATTGTTCAACATAGCTATCATATTAGGCACATACCCGAGTAATTGTAAATTAGGAATCATTCGCACAAATCGATATTATACAATATTGCGAATTATTTTTGTGAGAATTTTGAAAATATATAGAATAATATTAGTCCTCATGGTTCTGCTATGTACTGCTATTGTATTTTTAACGTTATTATCGCTATGCGAACGGAATAGAGAAGGTAATGAGTTCAATCAAAACCAACACAAATGGACCTTAACATTTTGTAATACTGTTTTATTGGATATAAATTGTGATCGAAATGATTAGCACATGGGTCACAATACAATAGGATATGTAGACTCCACTAATATGTAAGAATTAGACACAACGTCATTGACGAATTTGCATGTCTGTGTTACATTTTGTAGGTAAAATATATACATAATGCCAACGAGATGTTTCTAACAACATCATTTTCATTTTATTATTCCACTGTTGAATGTGGGGTCTTTTCATAATGAGAAAAGTTTACGGTTATTGTAATAAAAAATTTACTAAAGTAGAGTATGAACTTATGAAGTAGAGTATTTATTTGAAGAAACTATATCACAAGTTTACATACTTAGTTTCTTTTGTACGTTTTACCTATTTTAAGCGATATATTTTCCTAATATATGACCTATTTTATCCACTTAGTGCTTATTTTGATTATAACTTAAAACGAAGATTAATGTAGAGCACGTAATATTACAAAAACATAAAACATGTATTACACCGGCAATGCATAGTTTCCGGCATCACATAGCCGTTCACCGCGACATGTCCACTTCATGTTAGGCAAGTGTCTGGTAAACCGACTCAAGTAATAAACATATAAAAATATATATAATTACGTACAAATACGCTCAATGGTTGCGATTAAAGACCAACTTAAAATCGTTCTCTACTCTGGAAAACATTAGTATTGTTCTCTTCCCTCTTTATTTCTTATCTTACTTGCTGTATATTTTACTTACAATTACATGAGTTTAATAGTGCGTATGGGTAATAGTCCTTGTAGATATGAATAATATTGATTGTTTTTGCGTTTTTTTATATCTTCAGTTGTTTGTACATCGACCTGTACTTTTTGTTTTCTTTACACAAACAAACATTTTGTGTCATCTGCAAAGAATCGCTTTTAAGCGATAAGGGTACCCGTTGTTTATATTTAATGTACCTATCTTTTTTATACACAACCTTATGAGGTGTAGATAATAATGAATTTCTTTCAGTTGGTATTATATATCCTATATTTTCATCTTATCTACCTATAATATTATCTCGACCATATGATATGAAACGGATTTTTAAATCTATTATGGAATAGGGTTTAAGACCCGCGAGTTTTGACTGCAGCGAGTCTGTACCAACTGTCAACACATTTTTTGTACGAACAAAAGACCTTGAAAAGACCTTTGCGCGAAGCATCATGTATTCTTAGTCTTACTTAATGTTAATGCACTCTCAATCTTAATATAAGCAGATATCACCATACGATAATCACTTCCGTGAAAAGAATCAAGAAAGAGTAAAAAGAAACATTGATTATGTTTCTTGATGAGTTCAGAATCATATGCGTCAAACGAAATACTTAATCATACTTGAAATGTTAGTGTTTATTTTTTTTAATCATTTTTATTAAGTTATATTATTACATGCCTGCATTATAAATCTACAAACTGAATATGTTGTACAGATAAACAGGGTTGTCGCTCACCGTAAGTTGGCGAGTTCGGTGCAGGAGTTGGCGAGCAGGTAGTCGCCGCTGAGCAGCGCGATCTTGTTGCCGAACAGCATGTCGTCGGCGGCGCCCGACGCCGCCTGGCGCGGGTTCATGTTCACGAGCCCCTTGTGCACCAGGTGCGACGTGCGGATCATCTCCGTCACCTCCGCGAGCGCGCGTTGGCTAAGTGGTATACTTGGTTGTTATAAAATAAGGACACAACTCATTTCAGAGATAATAAGATATGTTGTGGGTTTAAAAGTATTGAGCGTGTTTTAATTGTCTTTGTATTAAAACTTCAATTATCTGCATTTACTTTAGTTCATTGATCATTAGTATAAATGAGAACTCTCACATTAAATATGGAATTTAATATTAACTGAAGAAACTCGTATTAAACGAGAAATGTTATATTAAGGAAACGTAAATAACATCAATGAAAAGTAGGGCACTAGGGTATTGCTATGAGCGAAGACCATAAAGACCTAGAGACCTAAAGACCACAATAAGATTTTTAAATTAAAAGGTCGAATTTAATATGTACCTGTGCAATACTCCAGCTGCCTTGTCCTGCTCCATGTCGGGGATCTCGGGGCTATGGCCAGCCGCTTTCGACACCAGGAGCACAATGAGCCCCCACGCTTGCATGTTGTTCTTGCCATTGTAGATCAGGTTTCTAGCGGACAAATCAATTATAGAATACATTCACATACACACATAAGTGCCTATTACGTAACATCACGCCTGTTATCCCCGAAGAGGTAGGCAGAGGAGTGTAGAACACTCCCACAATTCACCAGTTAC
>DWTO01003208.1:0-12874 GCA_018244755.1 Jemadia pseudognetus | reverse complement strand
CAATAACGTCCTGTACCTACCTGTTCCCGTGATGTATGAACATACCGAGTGAGGAAATTTTTGATGGAATCCAAGAAAAAAAATGTATGTTCCAATGCGTACTGAACTTTTTTGGCTGAGAAAAATGAAAATTATAAGAAAATACGTTAAGCGTTGCAGGGCCGATGATATATTTCTACAGTGAGTACATTTGATTTAGTACATTGTTTTTTACATGTTCGCTTTCTACTACACGAAACCTTACGTATCTGGGTTAGTCTTGGAACTAGGCAAATGCACAAGCTTTAATAGCTTAATATTTTCGTATTAAGCTTTCATGTTGACGACATCAATTAAATTGAAAGTATTTTGAATGAAAAATAACTGTTAATTTTAAATTAACCGATAAAAATTGCACTGCAGAAACATACACGTGAACGTACGAGCCACCGGCACTTATGGTGTGTAAAATTACTAAAGGGGCTTACTGACTGTCCGTGCACTGAGCAAGAAAGAATTTGATTAACTCATTCAGTGTTGATACATAGCAAAAAAATGCAACGATAAATACAAAAATCAAGTTTCCACTAAAATACATATCATTATATAAAATATTGGCAAATGTGTGTGTGCTGATGTGTATATTGAGCGAATGAAACGAATGACTCCGATTCAATCCAGTCCATTTTAATAGATACATGGTTTAATGGTACCACCCAATACAAATTAAATTCTTTAGGAACACATTTATGTCGATTTAAATGTTTTATTTATGGTCTTGAAAACATTCCGTCACTATTTATTATCTAGGACTGGACAATTATTTTACTAGCTAGTACCACTGGGGAGATAACGTATGTTAAAAAGTTTGCCTGTTCCAACACACAGACAAAATTGTGTACATAGTAATATTGCATATATTAAACCAGTTTTAACCGGTAATGATGAACAGAATATGTAGGTAATTGTAGTCAAAAAGACGAAAAAGTAGAAAACATTAAAAGACCGTCGCATAGCTATTGCAAAAATCTAAAGGCAATGTGACTATAATAAAAAACTTTTTTAAATGCTTATGCGTAATTTATAATTAATTTTACTGTTCGAAATATTCCATATTGAGCACGGACAGCGCTTTAACTGCTTAACGGATAATTTCCTAGCGGCGGCTAATTAATCGCGAGTTATCGTCAATCGATTCGTGTACCGACGTATGTAGGTCGCTAACATTCGCCATTACTCACGTGTACCACTTTTTCTAGATCGTTCTTTCTTTTCCTTAGAAATATTATGAATATTGCGCAAATTGAACACAACAACGATGGTAAAGTGAACGCTCAGAAAAACTGTAAAGAATTTTACTGAAAAGGTTAAAATACTCTTTTATAATTACATTAGATCGGGGACAGAAAGTATGGATGAACAGTACAAAAAAGGTTGGAATATAATAGTTAATGGATAGCGGAGACGGACAGTGCTTAAGCCGCTTTATGTATAGGTAATTATTTAGAGCAAATTAATAAGCCGAGAATGATCGATTCGCTTTCCGATGTAGGTTGCGAACATTAGCAACGAGTCACGCTCACGGATCGTTGCGAAAAGGTCTTCACGCATGTTTGTACTGTATAAATCAATAATAATATTATCAATAATAAGAAAAGAGTTTAAAAAAATAGGCTCGGAAAAACCTATATTATTCAACAAAAGCATCTTTACGCCTTCAACGAAATCGACGTTTCAAATATCCGTCTCGTCTCATATATCCATTCCCACTATTGTCGTTATGTCAGTCATCAACTTTGACTAAATGCGTTTAATAACTATGATGTATGATGGCATATTTGCCATTTCCCAACCCACACAAAAAAGGTTCTAATATATCCTGTAGGCATACGATTACTATATCACCCACGAGCAATATTCTCAGGATATTAGCGGTACGTGCCTCCCCACCTACATCGATCAAACACAATGACTTCACGGCAAGGTTGTTTATTGTCGAGCAATTATGCAAATGTAAGAGAATCAATTTGTATATGCAAATTGGATATCAAGATATTAGGATGAAACGATTTAAATTTACACGGCTGGGAGACGCTACTTTGTAATTCCTATCAAGTGTACCTATTCCAAATCCAAACAAATGTAAATGGCTGTGCAGGGTTATTTCGAGTTCCGCTCACGAAAGATATATAAACATCTGGGAAGATAACTCATTTCTTCTCCTAGAAATACATCAAAAAGTGATACTCAGAGAAGTAGCAACCAAGATAGCTCATTAAGGCGGGATACAGGTCATTAGGGTAGCCTAAGTCACTGCCTAAGTACGTCAACTAATCGATTGTTTTTGCTAATTATTTGGTTTTTAAACGGCCTATAGCCAAAAACTCAGGTGCTGATGAATGAGCAGTAGTTAAAAGCCTACCAACCGAAACACAAAATGATATCTTTCCTGAGTCGGCATGCTATGATGTGCAAAAACACCGGAACGACGTAACTTTTCCTGCCTATTGTCGTCCACGTGGCGTGACGTTGACGGGACGGCGGACAACACAGAAACGTGTCAAACCGGTTGGGGTTTAAAAGTGAAACTGTGTATACTGTTACAATCCTTGATATATGGGATATTTGATAAGGTAAATCCATTTTTTTCCATATAACGGTGAGAAGATTTCCAAAACGTGATCTAAATGATAATAGAATCACATTTTTAAAGAATTGTTTCGGCCCATGTTGCAACAGTAATTTAAGACGATAAAGGCAAATCCGTTTTTTGGAAAATGCGCTAATTTGTTAGTCTTCTGTTCGGCTTTAGTTTCGACCAACACAGTTTTTGAAAATAATTGTCGAAGAAGATTCCGTATTTTATTCTCATCTGATGATCAGCAGTGCCCACTATCGTAATTTGGTTAACAATTAAAATACCTATTTTTATAACAATCTAATAACTACTAAAATTCCTATTACATATATTTTCGTCTAATATATTCCGAAAATTGTCTAAAATTTTCCTCTGTATTAAATCTTTTACTATGTACCATGTAGTATTTGAAATTTGTGATATCCCGAACTTTGTCGGTCAAATTCACTAAGTTTATGTAGCACATATTGCAAGTTACGAGTATGTTGAAACGCTTGGTGTATACGAAGTTAACATGCCTTAATTTATCTTCAACTATTAGTTAATGTTTTGAATTTCAAAATTGCATCGAATACGTACCGTGTCAAACTAACTTGCGTTGAAAACGCCATTAATAATAATAATTGGTAATCACTCACCGCTATGTTAGTAACAAGCCGCGAAATTGTATGACCGCATGATTTATGAATTTTACATTTATAGGCTGAAGTGACATTTAATGGAATTAGGGTGAACTACAAAGATCGAATACCTACTCGTTAAAAATTAGGGACACCTGTAAGATTGATTGATGTTTCCTTAAATTTCAGCCAAATAAGTACTCAAAGGCAATGCGATTAAAATTAAATTACTAGTAAGTAATGGTTAGAACGTATTTTCTTCTTACAACAATTACAAGCGCAGTTACAAAAACAAAATTGCAAATGGCGTTCCATCTCACCACGAGGAATCCGAGTTACGTCCGCATTAGATAAGCTTAATATTTACTGAAAAGGCCAAACCGCAGAAGATACCGCAGTTTTCACAGATACAACGAAAGTAAACAAAACACTGACTATTGAATTTCAAATGACGCCGGTTCATGCAATATTAAAGCCTCGTCCTTAGAAACGCGGAGCGGGATGCGTGGTTTCGCGCAAACTGTTTATTGACCTTGACAGAACAGTCGTGTAAACAAAAAGTTCAATAAATAAATAAAAACAAGCAGATGGACTAGCGAAATTAATTATAACTTCGTTCACGTTCCATATTTTTGAGGAAGTTATTGGAATTATCAAAAAAAGTACGTACATATAGTACCACCTTTTTATTTGAAGCTTTAGTCAAAACAGATAGATATAAAAATACAAAAATAAACTTTGTAGAATATTCTAAATCAAAAGGTTAAAATTTGATAGTTTTTAATGGATTCTTCAAAAAAGCGTGAAAAGGGTTTAAGAGAAATTTAAATCCGTTATAATAATATTTCGGTTATAACGTATACGTATGAGTACGTATGTATATAATGAAATAGCAGACGAGTGTAGTACACTCCCACGTTTTACCAATTGCGTTTACGTCCAGCTGTGGAATAGGTGGTAAACAAAAACATATTTCTTTGTTATTTGTATGTCAGTGTAACAATGTTTGATGGTGCGATTTTTCTAAAGATTTTTCTCGCTCCGCTTATTAATGGACGCACCCTAACAGTAAGCTACGTGAGGCCATGCACTGTCCGCTGTGTTCAGGCGGATTTCGTCGAGCTGGAGAGCGAGGCGTGTGCACTCTGCAGTTGTGTTATGCTGAACGATGCTGTGGGGTGCATGATTTTTGCCTTGGTCTAAGTATTCAGCGGAAGCGGAGCGCAATTAATACGAAAGCGCCCATAACTCTGTGGCCCTAACCTACCGCAATTATTAAGAGATGTCAAACAAGTGTTGTCCGTTCTTGAGTGAGTGAAAAGTACTAGCCACTGTTTCTGTATTATCGTTCATTGTAATTGTTGTTTGACACATATTGTGGACCATAAACGTTTTCAGTTAATTATTTAAGCGTACATAGTAAATTTTGTATATACAATACATATCAAAACTTAACCTAATTTAAATTCAAAGATTTTTAAACATTTAAAAACACACAAACACATTTAAAACATATAAAAACATATTAACCATATACCTACCTAAGCATAGGCATTACGAGTAACAAACGTGTAAAAACTAGATTAAAACATATAAATTAACGCGTATTTTCGGTATGATAGAGGACTTTTCACGATTCCTATCAAGGATAATAAATCTCATGTAAAAAAATAATTACATGAGATTTGTTTAATGAAATCCTTATTTAATACATTTTTAAATGATCATTCGTATTCTATAAAATGTCTTACATAAGATGATAATATAATATGTTTATTTCATTCCTGTATTGATCTTATGATCACTAAATAAAATTATTAGACATTTAATCTGCAACGTATCGTCAATGGAATAAACAAAATGTAACAACATAACATCACGCCCGTAATCTTTGATCAGGTAGACAGAGGAGTATCGTGCACTCCCACGTTTCACCAGTCACGTTTACATCCCACTATGGTGAGTTACAGCCATACATCGAGCACATATCGAGACTCCGAGTCGAATAAATAAAATAAAGAAATATATAAATGAACCCCACCCGCTCGTCGCTTGTACTTTACACGCAGCGTCTCGGATGTATCGTGCCGCATGCATAAACGTAATTTTATACGCAGGTGTATTGGAACCGGCAGTGCATTACGTATGTAAGCGCGCGGATTCCATTACAAGGCGTAAATTTAAAAATAAGATGCTCTCACGATAAATAAGTGTTCGAGCATAGAGCCATTATTCTCTGTTTTGTAACTGTTCGCTGCGATGTGTTTATAGCTACGGAGCGTCGTTCGTTTCATAAGTTTATTCCTGCTTGGATATTATTCGTGGATATTTTAATTCGTTATATAGACATTTGACGTTTTGAAAGTTTATTTTGTGTGCTTATAATTGTTGATAGATATAAAAATGGACGCTTACAAATTTAATTATACACTAAACAAAATTTATAGTTTGTATTGCAACTTACATGGTGATAAAAAAAACACATTGACAATGTTACAGATTTCAGTGTAATATTATGATAACAAATATGTACAGGTTCACACCTGTTTTGTAGATTTAATAAAGAAAACTTAAAATTCAAAAGACAGATATTTTAAAATAATACAATAAACTAATTCCCTACGCAAAAATCTTGATCTGCTTACTTACACGTAGATGTATCAACAAAAGGCAAAACAAGACACAAAATCCTATTTATTCGATTCCTAACACACGATAAAAAACAAACAATCACACCACGTGGATAACGAAAACAGGAGAATGCACTCAGCGTTGCAAACTTGCGAATAAAAACCTTATTGGCGACCATCTTAATTCCGCGCACGACTCGACCGCGCGCCTCGCATACATCGCGTGACCGGAGCGAATGCGCGCGCGCATTGTACAGCACGTGCGGAATAATATACATTTACATATTATACCTATATTATACATATTTTACAGCGGGAGTTGTTTACGTCCGAAACTAGTCGGCGTATCCCGAAAAAGCATACGTGAGTTAATCTAGCGCATAATTTCATCCTGACAACGTGACATCACGCCTGTAAGCCGCAAAGAGATAGGCAGATGAGTTCAGTGCGCTCTCAAGTTTCACCAGTTAATTCTGTCTTATATTTTCGTAGTTTCAGTATAAAAGTCTTCAATGTATCTTACATTCTGCCTCTTAAATTCCTGATTTCTCAGAATACACGTTTTGTTTCAAGCTTCAGTGGTATGTACTCGTACCATCATTCACGTCTTTATGCCACTTTCGAAGTAGTAGTAGCTATTAAAGTTTAATATTTCCTGCACAAACACCAGCTTTCTTTAGCAACTTTACCCTTCAACAGTCCCTGTTGCGTCGTAAACGTATCTTGAGTTTTAGAATAGAAGAAAAAATATACACAGTTTCACAATTTACACCAAATGTGTCGCTGTTTCGGTAAGCTGATTCGATATCGGTTAGTGTTTCGATTCAGATCGCAAAACGTGCGTAAATACTTTAGATTTTTGATTATGATTATGATAGACAAAGAATTTAAGACTAGACTAGACTAAAGATCATAATGAATGTTTAGTTAACGATGCTCTCAGCTAACAATACCCGAAAGCAATCTATTGAACTTAAAAATAATAGAATTATTTATGAATAGCATGTCAGCTGCGATAACATCAAATAGGTCTTCTCTTGTACATAAAATTGAAAAGGGACTTTATAAGCTGGAGTCAAAACTTGAAGTGGTTAGGAACTTTGGAAATGTGAAAATTAAAAAATACTTAACGTAACATCACGCCTGCAATCTCCGAAGACGTAGAAGAGGAGTGTAGAACACTCCCACGTTACACCAGTTAAGTTGACGTCCCACTATAGAGTAAGTGGTGTGTTTAGTGTCATACACCGGGCACATATTTAGACTTCGAGCCACTATTAAAAAAAATACTCAGAAAAATCCATTAGAGATGAACATACCTGGGATTTGAACCCAGGATTTCTCGTTCAGCAGTTGCACTTGCGCCCAACACGACCAACGAGGCAGTAACACGTAAATTAAATTTATACGCCTTCGATTTTTCTTTAACATTCTCAGTTCAGATCTTACAAAAACATTTTATATCCAATGACCACTCCATATACTCTGTGACGATAATGCTATTCAATGAAACCGAATGAGAATTGAATAACATTACGCCGAGAGTTGTCTGAAAGGGTTTTATATCAATGAGGACCTTTCGCTGTGGCTTTTCGGCTTCCCCACTCTGTTTTTTTTGTCAATTACTTCTTAATATTATATGCTTCTTATTATAAGGGTTGTATGTACATATGTAGTTACATGAGCGTCGAATATTATTATAAGACTTTATTTATACACATTTATTGTATTCACCATTAGTAATTTCATCAGATCACAATTAGATACATGTTTTCATCTAGAGTGGAAGGATGTGACTTTCCGTCCATAGTCTGCCACGCTGGCCAGGTAAGAGTTAGTAGGCTCGGCTTCTTACAATGCATATTATGAATAACTCCAAGGAACCTAACTCCTCACGATCATTTATTTAAGCGTAATAACGAATGAAGTATATGAATGGGAATCTTTAAAGCTCTGAATAATTGACATTTTCTGATATTGGTTTTAGTATTTATGTCGGGTTTTTTTACTTTATCTTACCTCACATAGCGGGTGCTTTATCGATGGGTTCATATCAGTCCGATGTAAGGCATAGATCTGTAACAAAAGCAAAATATATATCAGACAATATGAATCAAATATGAATCGCTAAGCAATGTACAATACAATACAATTATTCTTTACTGTACACCCAAAGACAAAAAAGAGAAAGAAATACACAGATGAATGAAGAAAATTGACAGTACACAAAAGGCGGTGTTATCGCTAAGAAGCGATCTCTACCAGACAACCTTAGGGTAGGTAGGAAAAAAGAAAAGAAATAATTATTAAATGTAGCTACTACACTGACAAGCAAAGAAGGTTCCAAGGTTTGGATACCGATTATGCCTTTATTTTTTAATTATTTCGCTTAGGAGACAGACACACCTAGCTACGTGAAGGTGTGTGGTCATCGACGTTTGGATATTGGCAAAACCCCACGACTGTGTTCCTTCTTGGGAGAGGAGAGGCGCAAACGGGCAGAAATAGGGAATGTTTACACTCTTATCTATTTGCCCTTAAAAGCCCTTATCTTCCCTAAGCCTTTTCCCCTGATGTTGGGTAATAGGACTTAGGAACCAAGATATTAACTTATATACCAAGTACCTTTGGTCTATTATACTCAGTGATATATTGCTAAAAATCTGTCTGCTATATACTCAGTCGACTGTCTTTGAAACATTGAAAGCATTATTCCGAAACAAAACAACGACGTTTTAAGAGGCTTTTATATCCACTAACGACATTAACACAAAGACGTTGTAGCTTTTCAACGTCAAGCCTTTTCTTTTTGAGTTGCGCCTATAAAACATTTTCTCACTTGCGCCTTTTCTTTCCTATCCTCACATACAATACACTGTTCGTCACATTTATATCCGAGTAAACATTTGTTTGTTACATTCTTTCATTTATTTCTTCTGTGACACTCAACAAGCAACCATTAGCGCGATCTCATTACCAGCGGCGGAAATAAAGCGTGCAATATAAAAGAATGACTCGACAACAACACAGCTCTATTCATCGTCGAATTTCGCCTCCGAAACGGATGATACGTTTCGCAACACGACTCCACGGCTTTTTGTTTTACTTTCATTTCGCTATACACACACAGCAACTATGCGAAGTTAATGAATTTTATTCATCGTTGAATTCTGGTACCAATAATGTATGATACGATACGTAACGCGACTGAGTTTTGTATCGCGGTTATGCAATATTCATTTTTTTATTAAACTTTTTTGCTCATCTTTTCATGTATCATAAGAATCTTATCATCAGCCTATTGCAGTTCACTGCTGGCCATAGGCTGCCAGTGAGGGGTATGCCCATAATTCCCACGCTTAGCACGCGGAGTGGCCAACGACGCTGGGCATTTAACTGTGTCTACGCGCGCCAGATCTGCCTGCGCCGGGTTTAGCCACCTCTACGCCATCCTGTACCCCGGCACGGGGTCGGGGAATGTAGACCTACTCCGCCCTAATACGACATAACACGGACACGATATTACAATGTGTCTCTGTCACTAAATGTAACTAACTGTAAATAATAAATGTCTGTCTGGTAACTGTAAATGGTGAACGTCTGTAACTAAATGTAACTAACTGTAAATGGCTTTTACTGATTTATAACAAAATATGGTCATAACAATAAATTTCTGCCTCGTTTTAATACAACTCCATCTGCCTGTACGCACTATACGTCGCGTATAATGTTTGTTCCTTGATTTCCTTCACTCTACCGTTAATTACCGTAACTACACACCGCGGGCGAGAGAGCGGTATCCGATTGAAAAATAACATAGAAACAAAATTAAAATCTCCGTTACATACATTACATTTAATGCGAATTTTCAGACATTTTTTGTCTGTCATTGTCGTGTATTCCATATACGCGTCTTCGATTTTCCAGACTCCGAGCCACTACTAAACAATCTAAATTATAAAAGTTCCATAGTGCTCGATCTGGGAATCGAACCCAGGACCTCCTGATCGGCAGTCGCGCTTACAACCAACACGACCAACGAGGCAGTCGTTTAAATTCGTAAATCTAAGTTAAGAAAAATCTATTAGTAACCGACGCCATTTGAACCCAAAACGTGATATATGATATAAAATGTGATAATAATAAATTTATGATCGAGCAATAGTAATGGCCATATATATTCATAGCCAACAAATGATTAAATCAAAATACCAAAGCGAACACAATAAATTATCCGTGCAATCCATCTCCTTATTACATCACATACGGCACGACACCGTTCGCCGATAAAATATGTTACGACGGGAGATAATATGATGTGTGATCGCTTATCGTCAATCGTCGACAGTGGAACGACCAGACGTTTAATTCCATACATTTCTGTTGACAGTCGAGTTGAATGAAGTCGACAGATGCTGTAATGAACCGTTCTGATGTAAGCTGCTCGTCGTGTTGTGACTCTGCAATATATTCGTAATTAAATCGAATTTTATTGACGTCGAGCGTTTAATTTCAATTTATTTATACTGTTTTATTTTATTTAAGCCTTTTGTTTAATTTATATTTTGTGCTATTAAATATAGCGTCCTAGGTCCAAAATTTCTCTTGAAGCGTGGTTTAAAACAAAGTTGTTATCTACTATTGTTCGCGATTGTACCTTCTATAACATTAAAAAAATATATGATTTCTAGGCAATAATGGCAAAGTACACTGGCAAACAAAAGTGATACTTAAAAAAAAATACTTCAATGTACACATTATTCTCTTACCAAATACTAGTCGCTAATTTACATATTCCGAACTGGGTCACGCATAATGACGGACGCGAATTCAGAACACAGCTACCTGTTTGCCCTCTCAAGCACGCTTGACCATAGCGCTGTTTATCCAGGTCAGCTGCGTACGACGTAGACGCTGCAAGATTGTTTAATTATGGAACTACTGAAATGTTTCAGACGCTATATTTGTTTTTGTTGCACCGTAATGTACTTGTGCACGGTTCCAATCATTGACAAATATTATTTGTGTCTGTATGTATTTACTTGTATATAAATATATACTAATATAGAAATATACATATGTAACGTATACGTATTTATGATTGTAACATTGATAGTGTTCGTTGGAAACGTATCAGCCGATCGAGAGGTTTTGGGTTAAAATTCCTGACGCAATTGATTTTTTAAAATATTGTCTAGTAGTGGCTAGGAGTCTGTTTCGGTTCCCTGTGTATGACAATAGGCTCACCACCTATTCCACAGTGGGACATAAACGTAACTGGTGAAACGTGGGAGTGTACTACAGTCCTCTGCCTACCTCTTCGGTGATTACAGGCGTGATGTTACTTACATGTATGTATTTATCAGTTTTCGGGTTACCAAAGAACAGTTTCTGTTAAGATTGGGACCGAATGATAGCCTATTGATTTTCTCAAGATATTATTATTACGATGACCAATATAGAACAAGTATGACAGGTCTGTAAGGATACAGACACTTGACTGTCGGCTATGCCTACTCTGAAAGGGACCTGGAATGACAATATACAGATTATAAAAAATACATTCAAGATGTATGCAAACCTTCATCATAGGGGTAAAGTTAATAGATATAAATGTACCTATGTCTCTTGACCTGGAAATGTTTATTCAGTTCACGTGGGCACGGGGTACTTTATTGAATAAATACGTCCTTACTTCATTCAGTTATGAGTTAAATATTCATAGCGTGTGTTCAATATAGCTAGCAATGAAACTAGCGCGGGAGAAATGGAGTAGGCTAGGGTGATTCTCAGAGAAACGTAATGTATACGTACATGTGGATGCGTGCGTGCGTGCGTGCACGCGTGGGTGCGTGCATGCGTGGGTGCGTGCGTGTTAATATTAATTAACTTAAGTTTACTCGTTTGTATAATGTAGTTGTAAATATTACGTATATGTACGTATATAAGCCGATGAACGAACCGATGTTATATTCCAAATAAAAAATATCGAACCGCTTTTTAATGGAATGGTGATTAATAGGGAATTCAAAACACTACAGCATTTATTAATAAATGATAAGATCATTAATTTAACATGACAACATTGTCTCATGGTTCGTTTGTTTTGACATATAAGTTTCCCTAGTGATAATTCAATAATAAAACAATCAATAATTTCCTGGCTAACAATCGACAACCCTGTTATGATTAGAACACAGTCTGCCAGCACCTAACACAATAGTACGCAGCCTGTTAGCTTAGAGTCGACCGCTATTACTTAAGGCCCACGCGTTGTCGAGTTGACATCTATTAGTAATGTACGGTTCTTGTTATAGTTTCGTGTGCAGTTTCGCAGCAAATCCTTTATTGGACTCGTATACCACATATACGTAACATCACACCTGTTATCCCCGAAGAGGTAGGCAGAGGAGTGTAGAACACTCCCGCGTTTCACCAGTTACGTTTACGTCCCATTATGGAATAGGTGGTGAGCCTATTGCCATGCACCGGGCGCAAATCCAGACTCCGAGATACTACTAGAAAATCTAAATTAGGAAAATTCTATAGTGCCCGACCCGGGAATCGAACCCAGGACCTCCTGATCGTCTTGATCTAATAATAGTAATAGTATCAATATCATCGTTTTGTAATTAAAACGTACATATCCTAACATACATATTGTAATACAAATTACGGAATTCGTTGATTAAAACAAGTAACAGCCTCGTTGGGCGCCGCCTCGCCATTGCAAGTGCGACTGCAGATCGAGAAGTCCTGGATTAGAATCTCGGGTTTGATTGTTATTGGATTTTTCTACCTTAGATTTTGTAGTAGTAGCTCGGAGTCTGGATATGTTGTTGGTGTAAACGACCTGTGGCGGATTCGTTTCTGCACTCTGTAATTGATAGATCGCCTGCCACAGACCTTAGAACTCTTGTATAGCAGACTGTTTTAAAATTCTATGTACCAGTGATCAGTCAATTAGGTATCTCTACTGAACTGGCGTTATCAGGAAACAATCTATG
>DWTO01003207.1:0-12875 GCA_018244755.1 Jemadia pseudognetus | reverse complement strand
TTTGATTAGTTTGGCAGCCAAAGTGTATGGTAAAATAATTGAAAGGAGAATGCAAGAGAAGTCTGATGGAATGCTGTAGGACATCCAAGGAGGTTTCAAAACTTGGAAGAGGATCAAGTTTTTTCCCTCCGCAACAACATAGACAGACATTTCGCAGTGGGCTAGAAAATTTTCTGTTTTTGTGGATTTGGAGAAAGCGTTCGACAGGGTTTTACGGATCGAACTTTGGGACATTTTACCGGAATATGGGATAAGGGATGGCCTGCTGCGTGCTGTGCGTCCCACTTACGTGAACGGACAGGCGTGCGTGCGGGTCGATGGCAACATGTCGCTCTAACTTGATGTCAATATTAGTGTCAGACAGGGCTGCGTGTTGTCCTGCGTTAGTGTCTTAAAAGAATGACGAAACAGATACACAATACGAATGTTGATGGGCGCAGATGCGGAGGGAGGCCAAGACTCACGTATCTAGACCAAATAAATAAGGTTTTATCTAATGGGGACCTTAGAAGTCTCCGAAACCGGCGTGCGTGTATGAAGAGAGTATTGAATGTAGAAGAGTCGAGAAAAGTGTGCAAGAATGGAGATATTTGGCCCTGTGTGTTTTCTGCCTACAATGCAAAGAACCTGGCGGTAGGATATAGATGTATGTATGTATGTATGGAGTTCATCATGTCATCGATCGTTGTTAACTGCTCGAAAGCTTAATATCTCAGTCTATTATAATAAAACAGAATACAAAATGTATTCCAATAGGAATGAATGAGTGACGAATAATTACGTCAAATTAGAATGTGACACCTTCATTAACTTTTAAAGGTAATGTGTTAATGAATTTCCTTAACTCATTATTGCAAATTGTTACCTACATAGAACTACAAACTAGCCAACAATTTGCTTTTTTAATACTCTCCCATATACTCCGTATATGTATTTATATGAGATGGAAACACGAGGTACGTACACTAGAACAGATATATTGCAATAATAGTCACTATCAATATTTTGTTGTACCGATTTTTATTACATCATATTTTATATGATGACTTTAATTCTTTAACCCTTTCATTGTTTTTCAAGTGGTTTCAAAATACATTTCCCGACATAGGCATGTACATATCTACATGTTCGAGCACTTAAACTTATGTTAAGATATCTTTAGATTTATTTATTTTTTGATTTATTCATATATACACAATTACATAAACATTACAAATTTTTACAATCCAATTCGTTTATTTAGTATAGACACTTTGTATATAATTCATGGCTGCTTCGTGAAATATAGCTGATGTCGAATGAAATATGTCTAATGATGGATACCTACTCAGCACTCCATTGAGCATGGCGATGGCACTCTTTGGGGGAGGCCTATGTTCAGCATTGGACTGAGATAGGCTGATGATGTGATGTGATGTGAAAGCCGAACCAGCGGCGATTTCCTTATCATCACCAAATTGCAATGTGGTACCGCAAATAATCTATTTGTTACGTGATCGTCCTAAGTAGTAGATACCTAAGTATTTACTACTTGTGACGAAAATTTCTAAAAATTTTATTATAATTCTTATTACTTTTACAATTACGATACAAAAAAGTACTATGTTACCAAGTAGTTACCAAGTACTATGTATCAAGGAAAGTCTTAAGACATACGGTACATTACCATTTAGATGTCATTCTGACGTAAAAAAATGTTTCTGTTGCTAGCGCGAGTCATGCTAGTGAGAACAAGTTGTCATTCATACAATCTTGGATGCTTCGTAAGACAACTTGTCCACTTATACTTACTATATATATGTGAATGAATTAAGGATAGAATATATACGTATTACTCAAATTACGTAACTTAATTAGAAAAACTACATATAACAAATGTAACATATTTATTTCTCCTCCGTTCTTCTATCTTGAATAAAACGTCGTATTAATTATCAATAATCTATACGGGGATTCTATTCATTAATCTTGAAATAAAATTGTTAACAAAAAGCACAAATAATCTATTCGAAACGTTTCTAGCCGGACAAATGTAGACGATAACATTACACATACCTACATGTTTTTCGAAACATTTTAAACTGTACGATAAGAGATGTCCATGTGCGCGTTGATGTCACTTACCTTACTTACTTATCATTTATCATTAGACTCGTAAACATAGAATTTCGTAATAATATTTATCGTGTTTTACGGTGTGTCAGTTACGTAACATATAAATATACTTTGCAGAACGGACGCCCACTTCCTATCTACGTCTTTCAATGACGATGAAGCTGAGTTTAACTCATCCCCGGAGTCTTCTGATAACACAGAAGAGATTTCGGAGTCAGTGTAATTTGTCATTTTTCCTCTAAACACACTTTTCGCAAAAATATGAAAGAGTAAAAGTAAAATGTACAACTAATAATACAGAACAGATAACAAATAAATAGTGTTCTAATTTATTAAAGCCATTAAACATATTACTATAATTTATACACGATATGTTGATATCCTTTAAAAATTTGAGAAGCTACCGGCCAGTAGCCAGGAGGCGTGCACACAGGCTCGATACCCAATTTAGTAAAGATTCCTAATATAATACTTTTGTTTGTCTCTTATGACCATGTGGCCGAATTAAAATATAATAAACTTGATTAGTGACATACATAATATATACGAGTATGTATATTGTATGTGACAATATCTGTAATAAAACATAAACATTACGTCGCAAAGAACAGCCGGAAACTTGTCAAAAGACGAAGCGTAGTCGCTCATTTCTGATTGAATGGTAGTTGCCACTAATATGTCGATTTGAGATTGGCTATCCATACCATACACCATCAAATCTATAATTTTCCTTTTGTTTTTGTTACCCGTGAAATACGGAAATAAACTGTATTATTTCGTGTTTTTCAACTGTAATCACCTGTAATCCCCGAAGTGTTAGGCAGAGGAATGTAGTACCTACGCTTTCACGTTTCACCAGTTATATTTACGACCCTCTAGAAGACACAAAACCTAAATTAGAAAAATCCAGTAGTGCCCGACCCGGGATTTGAACTCGGGACCTCTCGTACGGCTGTCGCGCTTGCTACCAACATGACCAACGAAGCAGTCAATTTCCTTATAATGTTACTTTTAAACTTAACCACGTACTACTTTTAATAAGAAGCATAAATAAAATATTAGTTTCCAACCGGCACTATACGTAGAACCCCAGTAGTAGTTAAACGTATATACTCCTGTCCCTCCCCCCAACCGTATTTGATGTTAGGGATACAGGCTCACACCCTATTTGATGTTGCGTTTCTTATATAAGAGAAACGCTAAAAATTGTAAGTTCTTAAAACTTTCATAACCTTACATTAAATAAAGATATGGTCTTATTTTTATTATACTTATTATGACTCAGCTTCTAAGAAATAAAACTATAAAAGTTTGATCGAAATTTATGATGGTTTATGAATCATGAGCGCACAACATAGACCATAAATTAATTATCATTGTATATATGTACAGATGATGAAATTAATATAACGTTAATTTTCTTTGCTATTAAAAATATTCAAATAAAATAAAATTGCATAAATATATAAATAATTAACATAAACCTAACGTCACGCCTGTAATCGTAGAATTGGGCAGAGCAGTTTGGTACACTCCCGTGTTTCATTAGTTACGTTTACGAATGAACTATGAGCTAGCGGGTGGGTCTTTTGCCATACACCGAACACAAACCCAGACACCGAACCATTACTAAAAGTTTTAACTACAAATTCTAATTTAGAAAAATCCAATAGTACCCGACCCGGGATTTGAACCTCATTTAGTTATATAACCTAACTGACGGAGTACATTACACCATAAGTATTGTTATTAACTACGTATTTATTTGTTATCTGTAATGTCCTTGTGAGCAATTTAAAAATAGAAAAAAAAAATTCTTTTATACATATAATTAATGTAGCATGGTTTTTGTTTGAAATATTCTCGTGGAAAGCGTAATTGCCGTAAACTTGTAACAATGCATTATGTTCATTGTAACCTCTGGTCATACTTATATATTTACGATTACTGGTCGGCTGTACGATTACTGTTCAAACAAGGAACTCTTGTAATGTCACTTTTAAAGAGACGCATAACGCAAGCGAAATGTTCAAATGACATGCAAAAATGAGTGCTATGAAAATGAGTGTATTGAACGCTGACTGCCAAAAACTACACATTTTTAACGTTGTAATCAATTTTATTCATACACCTCATAAAGATGCTTGTACGTATCTGTGTTTTCCGACTTTCACGATATAACAATCATATGACGTACGGTAATAACGCTTTCCACGGCCATTTTTTTTAAATAATACACTAAAATACTAATTTATGATCAGTTTCAGGGATATTTTCGTACATAATCATTCACCCAAACTCAACGGCAGTACATGAACATATGCACATACATAATGTCATTGCCCTTATTGTAGAATTATCAATACATTGTGCGCTATCATCGCTTAACTTTTTAATAAGTACTTTATTCACTCTCGAGGCTCGTCAAATTCCAAGGTTCTACGTTTACCTACTAATTAAGTATATAATCAATAGAGCGCAACGTCTTAATAACATTGAAAAATTTGTTGGCATATCATGTTTTCATTGTTATTTAATATTATATCAATTTTTTTATTTAATAAGTAATACGAAAGATGGGCAGTAGTGTGACGCACAACGATAACGAAGGTCGCACAGACGTATAGATTACAGAATATATATTAAAAAAACGTAATTTCACGCCTGTAAACCCCGAAGAGGTAGGCAACGTAGAATGTAGAACACTCCCATGTTCCCCAGTTACGTTTACGTCCCACTATGGAATAGGTGGTGAGCCTATTGCCATGCACCGGGCACGTATTCAGACTCCGAGTCATTACTAGAAAATCTAATTTAAAAAAATTAATATTGCTCGACTCGGAAATCGAACCCAGAACCCAGTCGCACTTGCTACCAACACGACCAACGAGTCAGACAATATTATGTAAAATACAAATTAATAAGATAAAAATATTAAAATGTCCACATAGATTATCCCAACAGCAACGTTAAAATTTTTTAGTTAACGGCGACGGTAATTTCGGATATTTCCTTAAGTTTGTCGACGCGTACCCAACATGTTTCTTTCGGATCACATCATTAGCATCCTCTGTTTCGTTATAACTAACTCTCTGTTCAACTTCCTTAAGCTTTATCTTCACCGCGCGTGTATTATATTCTTCTAACACGTGAACATTACAACACGGTCATATTGTTTCTGAGTCGTTTATTATTATGTCATCACTGGGTAGGCAGAATGCACTGAGTGCCAACATCTGAGCCTGAAGTCAAACAAATCTCAAATGCCTGTTCATTTATCATTCTACCATCATTTACATCATCAGAAAATCAGTACAAATTGATAGTGTTCCGTCTCATTCACCATGATCGATGCATTAAGGTGTTTTTACCCGTTGTAGCTGCGTGTGCGCAAAGATCGGCATCCACTGTTTTATTATTTAACTAGATGTCTACAAGGACAACGTGGAGCAGGTAATCATACATTTGATACGTTTGATGTACACTCACCGGTAAAATTAGAATGCAAATAAAAATGAAAGTTTAACAAATAAACACTTATAAAATAATATATTTTATTAATTTTCGGCGTATTTGTTGAATGAATTTTTATTATACCTTTAATTCTCTTCACGAAAACCAAGTATCACATGTGGACCGAAATGAGTATATAATATTTACCGAATACTTTATTAAGTTGTAACACTAGTTTTACCGGTCGTTAAATATTAGATGTCTGCATGTCTTTTCGTTGTGACTTAACTGCAGATTAATGTTTTTTTTGTGAATTATATGTGTTTTATTATTTCTTTTCCAGCTAGTACTGTCATAGTGCCAGATCAATTGTAAAAAGAGAATTGTGAATTTAAATATAATAAATAATAAAATAAATTTAAAATTACATGTACCAATTACATGTACAAGTCCCAAAAGGCCGAAATTTCATAGTATCAATTTTTTTCGTCTAGTCGACGGCTGATCGTTAGTGATCAGCCATCGTGGTGAAAGGATTAGTCGCAATGGTGCGCCGGGAAGAATATGATCGTAATTAGACATAGTCGCCGCTCGGGGAGGCTCCTTTCATGCACCCCATAGTATTTATCAACCCATATCAAATACGGGTTCAATCCTTATCGAATTTCCGGGAGAACCTCGACAGGGGTGGAATTTCGAAAATACGTATGTTAGCGTACTTTGTAAATATTTCAAGTCGATCGGGTGTACATATTTAGAGATCTCGTAACGAGACAGTCAGTGATAAATAGTTTACAAGAATATCAATACACACACTTTAATATGTATAAGCGTAACATCACGCCTGTTTTCCGTGAAGAGGTAGGCAGGGGAGTGCTGAACACTCCCGCGTTTCACCAATTACGTTTACGTCCTACGAATCTATTGTCATAAACCAGGTACACACCCAGACTCCGAGCCACTTAACTACTAGAAAAACTAAATCGAAAAAATCTTATAGTTCCCGACCCGGGATTTGAACCCAGAACCTCCCGATCGGCAGTCGCTTTTGCAACCAACACGACCAGCGAGGCAGTCAAATAGATGTATAGATGTATATAAATATATAGATGTATAGATATATGTATGTATATAGATATATAGATGTATAGATTTATAGAAAATGTATAGATTAGTATACAAAGTCAAAAGTGATTGTGTGTGCTGTTTACCAACCACCAGACACAGTTTTTTTGTGTATGTGTACAATATAGTAACAGAGATATATGTTTTCAGACAACCCAAGTCTCCTCTACGACTGATCACGATTACGGAGGAGCAGGAAACGCTTGATGTGTCGCCTAGCTCCGCTACTTCTTGTACAACTTCGTTTCCATGGAAGATACCATTGATAATTATAACCGACACCAACGTCGAGCAGCCACCGTCTTCGCCCACAAGCCCACAATAAGTGCAACGAACAATATCGAATGACATTCTCGTAGTGACGTGATCATTGCCATGTAGCTCGATGCACAGCATAAGACAATACACAATCGGAGTACAAACTGTCGTATTCGATGGCGATTGGAAAAGCACGGTGGGTCATTTACGATGGATATAGAGTTGTATAAGAATGTTCCATATGTAGTGATAAAATTTTAAATATCATCCTCTTAGATACATAATGTGTGTGCTGAGTATTATGCATATTGTCTTATTGATCAATAACAACTTATTCTATCAATGTTAAATGGATAATTAAAAAAATTTAAAAACCAAAAAAAAAATTAAAAACAGCAAAAATCACTAGAAAATATGTGTCGTATGTTCTCTGTATGTGCTATGTATATTGTCTTGCTTATCAATACATACCTATTCCATCAATATTAAATTGATATTTTTAAAAATCAAAAAAAAAATTAAAAGCAGAAAAATCACTACAAAAAAAATATTGTCGCTGTTGTATTGTAATCGTAATCGTAACTCTTGTAATCGTAAAAGTATGTTTGTATATAAAATATCAAATCAACCGACAAGTTATTTGAAGTTTTAAGTCTGTTAACAATTTCCGAAAATTTAGCTTACTCTCCTTGTGTTCCACTCCAAGGCAGATTGGATATAGTAATAGGAAAAATAATAATAAACTAAATAAAAATGTTGAACACTAATAAACAAGATCCCTTTAAGGAATCACCAGGCGGCGTAAAGCGAATGTAACCACTAAAGTACCAGTGCCCAAGGATTCCCATCTACACGGCAAGTACATCCGGATGTGCTTTACCCGTATCGGGGCGGGTTGAGAATACTAACCCCGATCCCACGTCGGGATACCAGGGTGTCGTAAGAGGCGACAGAACCCGACACTAGGTGGCAAGGTACTTTCATATAATTTGCCTATCACCTCTAACCGCTCTTTGCTGTTCAAAACCGTACTAAAAACGCATTTCCCGCCAATTTCTCAACTTCTACTTATAGGTACATACATGTATCGAGTCTTTACATACTTTGGTTGCTCTGTCACTACCGTTGTCAGCATATATTCTTCAGCGCACGATCTCAAACTTTCGTACCTTGCCACTTAATCCGAAGGCGGAGCAATATTCTTGACTATGATGGCGACTTTTGTGCGAATGTCAACCGCGTACCGTATACTACCATCAGGGAAAGAATAAGTCTGTGAGATAAAGATACAGACATCTCCCCTTCTTGCACTGTAAATTATAAACGCACTTAGTAATTAGGGCTTTCAAATAATACATTATAATAGAAGCGATGATTCTTGATTCATTCCTCAAATTATTATCTTCATTGGAAATAGTTCTTATGGTTCCATAGCTGTATATTGATTGTGATACCCATTACGACTAGTCCACTCGATTTCAATGCAAAAGCAGACTCACTTTTGGCATTTCCAGGCTTAATTACCACACTGTGGGCTCAAACATCTTACCTTACAGTAAACTAGTATTTATTTCTCAGAATAGTTGATTATACCCTTTGTAAAAATTTCGGCTTGCATATTTCCGTAATAGGACATTAGAGATTTTTTTTAAACTCGTACTTAATCTTAAGCTAAGACATATTTAATCGTTTCAATGAAATTGAATAGTAACTAGTATAGGCTAGATGTTTTTTTCATAAGTAGTAAGTACTTACATACTTTCAGTTCATCGAATGGATGGGTCACGTTGGTAGAGTAGAAGTCTCATTCGTGTGCTCGTTCACATTAGTTTTAGTGGAATAGGATAATTTTTTTTGTTGTAATCTTAGACTTCGTAAGATTAGATTAGGGATCTCGATAACATGTGTAAATATTATATAGATCCAATGCCACGGAATTGCGCACAAAGAGAGTAGTTTTAGTTTTAGTATCGTCCCAGTGGTGTGGTATGAGTATTACCTACCGTACGTTCGCTCTTCACATACATTTGTTAAGAGACGAACATGGGGACATTTAGATAATAAACAGCATGGAGCGTAGGGACTATGGCTAAAAGCCAAACAGTCTGCAATACTACGAATCTAATTGTTACATACCCCGACATATACATACATATAATCAGAAACATTTCTGACGAAGTATTTTACTTCAGCCAACCGCAGAATCTAATGCGATATCCACTCGGTGAAGCGTCTGCTCTAGCGGTTGACGGATCACTTGTGGTTCCCTGAACTGGGACAGATCTTGTTCATAGCCATTCAGCTTCAAGTAATCAGAAGCTGTTATCGTGATTACTTTGACAATGATGCATAATGAGTGCGGCCTCAAAGGGATGCTATCATTACTAATGTTATTCTAGAGACGAGCCACATGAAGTTGGACGTCCTCATGGACATTCTTATAAACAAGGATTTCACGAACTTTATGAGTGTAGCTATACAAAAAGCAACTTAGTAAGTTATACACTCTACAATATTAGGTATACAGAAGATTAAGACTTACCCATGAAGATAAAGAGAAAAGCTTAATAGATTATTTAGATAGTCCTACAACAATTACCTAATGATGTTTCCATCGCCATCTCTTCTATGGGACAAATTCACAGTCAATACTGACTCCCATTGATTCCCAGTGCATGATCATACTGAGACATACTCGAACGATCATAAGCATTTTATAGCGACGAATATACCGCTTTCACTTGCGTAAAGAACCATGTGGATTCCTGAAAAGACATTCAATTTCTGGACGGACAAGATCCCGTCTTATATAATTAGAAGGTACTCCACAACTCATTAAATATATGAGTATATAAATATTTGGTTAACATCGATGCCAATATAGTATTTTATTGTGAAATGTTTCGTAAGTGCTACACATGATTAAGAATTAAGCCGGCTAGACTCAAGTGTAGTTGTTCGGTGTGGCCCGACTAGTTTCGGACCTATACGAGGACTGTCCTCATGAGCTCCCGCCGATTGCAGTTAGGTCTCAGTGGAGACCGAAACGGAGTCTAAGTAGCCGGCTTAATTCTTAATCATCTCAGCCTATACAGTATTAATAATTTTAGTGATGTTTAACTTTTAATAGTAAAAATCTTAACTTATTAATGATAGTTATTAATTTTACTTCGATAGTTCTTAATTTTTTCTTCTTGCAGTTGTCTGTAGAACAGGGAAATAAAAAAACTTAGTAATGATAGTTATTTATTTTGCTTGGATACTTACTGATGTTAGTTATTCATTTTGCTTTGATCGTTCTTAAGATTTTCTTCTCGTACTTGTCTGTAGGATTTGGAAATTTTAAAAAATAATTACTAATGATAGATATTAATTTTAATTAGACAGTTCTTAAGATTTTCTTCTCGTATTTGTCTGTGTGATGTGCAAAAAAAACTGTGTCTAATAGTGACGTAGTTAATTATTGTAGTCATGTTTAACCTTGAAATATTGTATTCATTACTGTCAGTTACCAATTTTACTTCGATAATTGTTAACATTTACCTCTCGTTGAGTTCAGTAGAGCCTGGATATAAAAACCAAGCAGTACTCGAATGTTTTTAAGAAATCAATTATATAGTTACTGTAGTGATATTAATTATGGTTGTTGCCCTGTCATACAAAAAGCTTCAATCTGTATGTGATGGCGAGCGGAGTCGGTTCTCATAAACGAACACCTGACATTGTTTAATTTCTATGAGCGACCGCCTCTTCGGCGGGCACTCTAACAGTCGATCCCGATCTCTTCGCCAGAACAGAACAGAGCATATTTTAATATATTGTACAATTCATAAACGTTGTAAGTGTTGTTTGTAAAGTTTCAGATTTAAAATTAATTAGTAGATGTTCTTCTCCCATGCTATTTAATAATAGTGTCCATATAATATACGTACTTAATACCTGTTGACGAAAGAAGAAATCATATTCAAAGATATATTTTTTAAACTATTATGGAAACGAAGCTTTATGGAACACATAGTTTTGATAGATGCTTATGTATTCAAGAAAAATGTAGGGACAGAGTATATTTTATGAATCATATTAAACCTCGGAGCTTTACTGTTATCCGTAGACATACATTAAAAAAACTATCGGAACTAAAAAAAATGTCTAATGAAAGATCAAAGTTAACTTTTCTGTTTTCAGCTACGTTGACTTACACTATAATAACTGTTGATATTAATGCAACTATCCGAATCAGAAAAATTGTGCCAACTTAAATGTGGGAACATTTATAAATAAGTTATAATTTAATACCAAGTATTGTGCCAGCGAGCTCGATTGGCAATACATAACTCTGTGCTTACTACGACTACTGCACGGTAGCGAGAGTTGGGTTTATAAGGAAGGGGATGAAAGTAGAATAAGCGCGGTCGAGATGAGGTCGTTGCGCCGCGTTTGCGGCTTGACGCTCGCCGACCGCGTTCCTAATTCTGACGTAAGAAAGATGATGAAAGAGGGTAAAAATGAGAAAGGGCATGCTCCGTTGGGAGTTGGGAGGATGCATGTTGAGAGAGTGGATGATGAAAGAAGGACGAAGCAGATATACAATGCGAATGTTGATGGATGCAGATGCCGAGGGAGGCCAAGACTGACCTATCTTGGTCCAATACGCCAGATACTGGCTGATGGGTAAGTCAGAAGTCTCCGAAACCGGCGCGCATGTATGAAGAGAGTGATGAATGTGGAGGAGCCGCAGCTGGTGTGTGAGGATAGAGTTATTTGGCATTCGGTGCTCTCTGTCTGCCGCGTAAGGGATCGAGCTTAAAGATATATTTATAAATGACTAAACTCAAAAGATTTATTCCAAAAAAAGTCTGCCAATGGGTACAATAATCGACATTAAAATATAATCATATTCCATATTGCTTAACAAATCGCCGACGCCGCTATTTTTTCAAGGATGAAGCACAGAAACTATATTCTTCTACGTGATGATGTACATTTGAATAGCTTTAAATGTTTTAATGTCTATTTATGTCTCAATATTCGCTTATGTATGTGTCATAAATGTTAATAAATGTTATAATATCTTAATGTTATTTTTATTTATTCGGACAATATACATACAAGTATAGACAGCACTCAACATTAACTCACTTGCAAACGGCACTGTCGGATTTATCTAATTCAGAATTAGTAGAAGCAGCTCGGAGGCGAAATCTGTGCTTGGTACCTACGTGTGTAGCTTTAGGCTCACTGGAGTAGGGGACTCCACGGTGAAACACTCCCCTGCCTACTCCTTCTGGAAACAAGCGCGTGATGGTAACATATATAGTCACGCTGGTTATCACGCGGCTCCACTCAATACAAAGAGTAAGCCCATAGCTTACCACACTGGCCAAGACCAACTGAATAGATTACACTACAACATGCTCAGGAGATATAGATGTTTCTTACGAGAGTTTTGTTGTCCGCACCACATTGATATTTAATTGAAAAAGGAAGCAAAAGGAACAACTAACGACACAAAACGGACACTAAGTACGTACTTAATAAGCGCTCAAACAGCGGGCCACGTCTTGCACCACGAAGTGATGTATACACACGCTTACATTACACTTACTGTATGAAATTTATTGTAAATAAAATATATTAACAAAAGTTTACCTCACCCAGACAATATCGTATTTTCATTTTGTTACAACAATATATAATTGACTGGGAAACAGCTCTCTATAAAGAATCATGCTACTTGTAGGGAATTAATTGAATGTTTAGACATACATATTTATCTTCACGACTGGTAACTTACAGGGTAGTCAGAGAGCACCGAGCGCCAAATATCTCCATCTTCAGAGACCTAGCTCGCTTCTTCTACATTCCTCTTTTCATACATACACGCCGGCTTAGACATTTCACAAATAATCCAATAATCAGACAAA
>DWTO01003206.1:0-12879 GCA_018244755.1 Jemadia pseudognetus | reverse complement strand
GGTGAAACGTGGGAGTGGTTCTGCATTCCTCTGCCTACCTCTTCGGGGATTACAGGCGTGAAGTTATTTTTTTTTTTTTAACATTCATATTTGAAACAAATAATAAACTTACATCTGAATCCTCAGATCCATCTTTGGGTGGTTTAGGGCCCTTGATTTTTGTTTCTGGATCAGTTTCGTACTCCTCATCTGAATATCCTGCAATAACAGGCAAAATTAAATGCTATATCTATACAATATCTATAAAGAGGAAAAATTGTTCTTTGAAATTAAACCGTAGTCTTTAATGTATGTTTATTTTACTTTCTTCTTTTCGTTCAATACTCTGTGAGTGATGCAACATGAAATATAATTATTTAAATATTTAGTAATTTGATTTAATGTCATTAATAAAGTGATGTGGTAGCTTGTGCATTAAGTACTGTCTACAACTTGTATTTTTAAATTTAGAACTTCCACATTGTAATTGATCACTTGTAATAACGTGTACGCGAATTACAATTTCTGGAAAAAAAATTGGAATCTAAATATACTATAATTTGTTAACAAAAGAGTGAGTTTATTTACTGAAAAATGTGTGAACAGATAACTGTATTATTATAAGTAGCAAGTGGTAAGTAGAGAGCAGGAAGTAGTGCCATACCTCTGTTGTGCACCTTGACGGCGGCGGAGCGGCGCGCGCGCCACGCCGCGCGCGTGCGGCGAGTTGGCGGCCGGCTGCTGCAGGAAGCCCACGAGCCGCGCCGCCAGCTCCGACGACGAGCCTGCCAGCGACCGCCACACATTGCAACTATTGCATACTGTTAGCTCCTTCTACATTATTTGATCCCGATACTATAGATGCAACATGTTTTACAATAATATTTACCGCCTTGAATAGATAATGCTGAACGGAAATTTTCGATGTAATGTGTATATTACATATAGATGGAAATGATGATTATAATTATGAAAGATTTGTTAAACTATTAGAAACATTTTTTATTGCCCTATAGTTTTATTGTTCTGATTAACACTGATCTTAAAACATTAATGGATACTTAAGTAAGGTCACAAACTTATAAAAACTATATGATTGGACAAAATAAGCTTTACCTTTTTTATCCAAATCGAGCATCTCGCACATGGTACGCAACTGTTTGGGCTCCATTTTAGATGTCTCTTCAAGTTTAGCTTTATATTCGGAGGAACCAATGGCCCACTCATAGCCCTTGAACTTCTTGATGTTACGTTTCACGTTCCGGTCTAGGCAAAGTTGCTATTGAGAAAAAAAATCCTTTTAATTTTTATATCTTTAATTCCTACCGTATCAAATATATCCTTATGAATTCCACATTAAAGTTGTTGTAATTTGTCTATCACTACATGTGTAAGTAAAAGTGTTGTTTGTTATATAATTCTCATAGTAAATAACTTAAATTATACTTTAAAGATATTATATTATTGCTCTTCCTACAAAATAATTATAGAAGCGTGCAAAATTCAAAGCTTGCCCTGCAATCTTATTACCTTAACTATGGTACTGGACACTTATTAAGCATCAATACCATAGCTAAGAAACTTTAGTAAAGGAAGATCAGTTTATATTTTCAAATTTAATATAAAAAAGTTGATTAGAAGTTTAGAAGCAGACACAGTCACTAAAGTAAAAACAGAACAATTTATGTGAGCTCATAATTGAAATTATCAATAAACAGACATCAAAGCCAGACTTACCCCATATAAGTATTGATGAAGTATCTTTTGATCCTGTGTCTTGAAGCGGGATAACGACACTTCAACATTGCTGATGTGGCCCAGTGGGATGCCCTTGCCGGCTGGTAATGGCACTGGCGGTTCTGTTGGCTTCAGGGAGTAAAATAGAGAAAAAAATTAGACTACATCATTTAAGAAAACTTAGAGTTTGATATAATTAATTTTCAATCAATAATGCTCGAAATGTGTGTTTTAAGATTAAATATCATTTGATATAATGAAGTTAAACATTTTCCGGAAACCTTCACACATCAGAGTTCATAAAAAAATGTTTTGTAAGATGTGTGAAGTCTGCCAACCTGCACTTGGCCAGTGTGACAGACTATGGACCTTAACCCGGGTCTTGCAGTGGAACGATAAAAGGTCGGGAAAAAGTTGCTCTCATAACACAAACAGACCCACAATGAATTTCCACAACAGAACACAGTAATGCCAACTGCAGTATTCATCATACGACTCTCAAAACTTAATAAGTGGTTCAACAAATTGACAAATGGAATGATTTCATTGCAAGAGGCAAAATTAAAGTTTGTACAGTGAGTTTTAATTACTGACTGCCTTGTTAGTCTAGTGGATGCAAGCGCGACTGCTAAGCAAGAGACTGGGTTCAGTATTATGTTCCTCCCCCATACATGTGTGGTGTTAGGTTAGTTCTAGTTTCCAAAATACCTCTTTCTTGGGTTTTGGTTTCGGCGCCTCCTCCTCCTCCTCTTCCTCCTCCTCCTCTTCCTCTTCACCCTCCTCATCGTCTGCCTCCTCCTCATCACCTTCGTCATCACCAGTCTTCGGCTTCTTTATGGGTTTCTTTGCCCTAAAACCAATACGTCGGAAGTAAAGAATAGTGAACAAAAAAATCTCTATATACATATATAATACAAAGGAATGTGACCTGTCTTACTTGATATTTGCAGTAGTAGCTTGGAGTCAGGATTTCTGATTTGCACATGTCAATAAGTTCACCCACATGATGGAACATATAATTGAACAGGTGAATTGTGAGAGTGTTCTACACACCTCTGCTTTCCCCTTTTGGTAATACAAGTGTAAAGATAATATATTTTAATGTGACATTGTGTGCATTGCTTTTTTTTAACCATAGCTCTAATTATTTTAAGTATAACGTTCTGAATTGTAATATGTATTTGATGTTGTTATTCATTGTGTTCAAAAACTTCAATATGAAGATCCATATATCTCCCGCAATTACTAATCTAATCACACATGTACTTTTAATAAAATGTCAATACCTCCATATATTTTCTAATTAATATTTTTTTGCTTTCTGCTTTTAAAACCCAATATTCGCTAATCAAAAATTTAACACTTACTTTGCCTTGGACTTCTTGTCATCCTTTTCATCTTCTTCATCACCCTCTTCATCACCTTCTTCATCCTCTTCCTCTTCTTCTTCATCCTCTTCATCCTCTTCTTCCGTGTCCTGATAATAATGATAATAGTTATCTTCTAAAATTCTCGTAAAATTTTATGAGTTCTCATAAACACTTCAAAATTCTATAGAATACACTCAATTTTGCACTAACTCAGAAAAATATCTGACTCTTAGGCTACAAAATCACAACACAAATTATACCATTGCATTAACAATTGATGTTAGCGAACTCAAAATATTGTACAAACAGAAACATGTATTGGATTGATTATAATCAAAGCAATTTCCACTCAAGTGAATCTTTCAAAGTGTACAGTGCAAACAAATATAGAAATACTCTCCAATTATATTCATACTATGTAACATCACTAAGTTATATCTTTGAATTAATTTAATCTACATTTAATAATTTTTAGTAATGGCTCTGAGTCTGTATGTGTTCGGTGTACGGCAAAAGCCTCATCATTTATTCCATTATGAGACGAAAATGTAACTAGTGGAAACATGGGGGTGTACTACACTCCTCTCCGTACCTATTCTGGTATTATGGGTGTGATGTTAAGTTTCCATTTAATAAAACCCACCTCTTTCTTGGGTTTCTTCTTAGCAGCTGCTGCCTTCTTGGGACCCTTGTCGTTCTCTTTTACACCCTCCTTGTCATTCTCTTCATGATTTTCGCCGTTTTCTTCCTAATTATTGACAAAACGTGGTATCACTAAGTCAGCGTTGTTCGAATCGTTTATTGTAGTTCAATCACGGTAACGTCATTTTAAATTAAAAATAAGATTGAAAATCAACTTATACTCCGTTCGGTACTACATGACATATTGCTCGCTAAAGCCAAACCGCGGCATAACAAACGAGGACCACATATGGCGTACATATTTTATTAACCGCCATCTCACCCGGTGAGCAGTCCCATACCCAACAATATAAAAGAAGTGTTAATATATAGTGCTGAAAATAATTATTTATTTAAAGTTCGCCTATGAAGTTAACACGGAAATTTCTTGGTAAATTACAAATACAATGTAGAATTCGTGTTTCTGCAATTACAGGTGAACACGACATGGCAAATATGTACTCTCCCGTACCTTTTTAAAGTCACTATCCGACTTGGCGTCCCTCTTGTCATCCTTTGCTTCGTCACCGCCGACGTCGTCGTCATCCTTGCCGTTGGCCGTTGTTGATTTTGTGTCACCTGTGTATGGAAAAAAACATCATTAATATAACCAAAAAACTATATAATTGATCAAGATCCTTATAAATTATATGTGCAGATTGACAAAATCTGCGGCAATAAAATAAGGTCTGTAAATAATCGCGTCAAAAAAAATGATTGTATATGTTGTGTAGATATTGCACGTTCTAGTGTATAATTGTGTTATTTTTAAAGACTTGCGATCTACAATAACATGGAATATTATTACATGGTTAATAATAGTCAATAATAATAACAAAATTAGGCGTTAAAGACACCTGTTTATTATCTTTCTTATAACATTTCGTTATGGAAAAAAGCTACTCGTATTATGTATAATAATTTTTTTAATAATATAGAAACCATTTCATATAAAAAAGTAACATTACAACGAATCTTTCTAGAATATTCCAACGCCATGTCTGACACAGCATGCGTCGCTGACGATTTGATGACGAATATAACGGATCGACTTTAGTTAGATGTGAACAGTCCGCGTATCTCGAGCGGACAATACGTGCAAATACATTTGAGGCAAAATCCACCGTAATTCAGATATAAACGAGTGATTACATTATCTCGTCGCTAAAACAGATTCACTCCAGAAAACAGAGTACAACGGCGACGACATGCATAATAGTGCGCATGACCAATATTGACGAGCTATACATAGCAAGGAGACGCGTAGAGCTCAAGCTCAAGCTACACTTGACGCGATTCCGGACGGCTTTAAGTGACCAGTTTAATTTGAGCCTTTATCACATTCGTATTCGTAACAGCCACAGATATTGGTATCGAATAGACATGTCAATCATATATACACACAGAGAGAATAAAGGTGATTTTTTTAAAACATAATACGAATAGAGTACTGCTAAAATAAAACTATCGTTTTTTCAGTTTGAAACCAGTGGCATGACAATTTGATATAAATAAAATATTTCCCCATCAGATCACCATATAATTTACATGTTTGAATTCTCTAACGCCGATCGGTTTACGTTCGCGGACCACTCGTCTAGAATGTTCCCTCTTCTACCTGGCGTTAGTTCTGTGGCAATTTCAATCGATACCACCTCGAAGCTTGTCAGTCTGTACGACAACGTTCGCGGTGCGGTGTACACCTAGCACTAGATACATAGATGGCTAGTTAGTTATGCATTCGTCTAACGTGAATATTTCATATTGGTGCGAGGGATGCACTGATTGAATGACATGGCGCGTGCGGGACAAAGGAAATATTAGAATCGGATAGAAGGGAAAATTATTATAGACGAAAATGGATATCCGACATTGATGCATAATAGGGTCGTTTCCTTTGTTACATGTTTATGAAATAAAACTTGCAACAGATATTCGACATTTGAATATCCGCTTAGCTTAAGGTTCCGCTGTACTTTTAAACCGTACATTTTATGACTTAAACTTACATTAGACGTGTTAACTAATACAAGTGAATCAAGATGTTAATTACGTTAAGGCACTCGTCTTCCAATGTGTTAAGGCGACAAGTATAATACTGAGATAGGCTAGGATTTTTCGGGAGACTCAATTTAATATTTTATTATTGTTATAATGATAATTTATTATTGTTATAACTTCACGGTAGAACTCTTACGGGGTAGACGGGGAGCACCGAGTACCAAATATTTCTTAACTGACAGAGATGACGTGTTTCGTCTACATTCATTAAGCAAGCGATCATATCAAATTGATTTTATATTAAGAAAGTTTAATTGATACCCACCGGTAATAAATTACATCATCAACTCGACCGTAACAATAAAATCTTTTCGTTAATAACGTTTTAGTTACGTATGTTTTATACGCTATAGGTACTCAATATTTACCTCTATTACGTATGAAGTATAACATTAAGTAAAACAGCATGACAGACATGTAGCATAGTGTAAGTACTACTACAATACACCTGTGCTTAGCCCTTTGGGGTAATACAAGCGTGATGTTTTGCCAGTCTTACTCCTTTGTAAAACGACGTGTCTATTTTGTATTATGGGGGGACAGTTGTTACTTAGCGACAGGGAACAAACAAACGTATATGCAACGAGAGTGACTATTAAATCATTAAAACTTCACAAGGTCTTCAATGAAATTATTTTACAATGTTACTATTGTATTATGAAAAAAAAATATATTTTAACAATAAATATTGGATTTGTAGATGTCCCAAATTGTTTTAAAAGCCACATATACATATACCCGTTGCAAAGGAGCGAATTGTTCATCGATGAAAAAATTCGTAAGGGATCATCATTACCATAAATGCTCCTATAATACCGTCATCATCATCAACCGTTTCATCTCTCCACTGCTGTCTGCGCACGGGTCCCCTCTCGCAACGAGAAGCATTGAGGCCGCAGCCCGCCACGCTGGCCAAGTGCGTGTCGACAGACCGCGCCACGAGTAACAATATTGCACCGTAAGATATACAGATGCGGTTAAAGATCAAAGATACAAAAATATACGTACTATTGTCGTCGATACAAACAGATCAATATCTATGTTAAGCAAGCGACACGTGTAGAGATCGATTTTAAATTGTATGCGCGGAGAGTTCCGGATATGAGTAGATTTTATTCTGATCATCACGTCAGGTCCTCTACGGGGCAAATATACATTTGATAATCATGTAAAAAAACTACGGAAACTTAAATAATTTATATGGCCTGGCTTTTCAGTTTAGCAGTTACAAATTCTACAGTACGTATATGCCAAATATATCTATCATATCATTACAGACTTAACGAATTTCTTAAATATTCATGACAGTCTTCAAACTAGAGCGCCTTTTCCGGAGACATCCGGCTCCTCCATCAGCCAGTGTCTGATCTGTTAGGTGCTCTGCCTGCCTCATATGGGCCCTATCGTAACGATATTATATAATAATGTTACGCAATGGTATACTATAATAGAAAATAAGACCATCCTCGCTCACTGCGTTACCTATTATCTGTATACCTATCTTGTTCGACAATCACTTAACAACACGTGTAGTCCTATAATAAAAGGACCACAGAGGATTTAATATTCCGAAACAATATGGCAAAGTTTAACAAGACGCCGATCAATTGAAATCATTTTTTGTTACTAATCGATTAAAATCGTGCATACAAACCATTCCACAGCCAGCTACGCTTACGGTAAACTCAACTCCGATCATGAGCACATACCAAGATTCAATTTAACTCACAGCACTCGCGCGTCAGTAGTGAGGACAGGAAGCGTTGATCCAACTCGCGAAAACCATCGAGCGAGGGACGGGGCGAGACCAGCTTGTACACGATTGAACACATCGATATTATTCGGAAACCAAAAACGTATAGAGACGATTCGATGTTTAATTATAAAGTTTACACCGTAATCAGTGAAGTGAATCGCTTACATCTCATTAAAATTGTGAAATGAGATATCGTTTTAAAATTACCTGTTCATTATGTACTTGTCTAGGTGTGAGACGTTTGTAAATCGTCATAAAATGGCTTACGGGGTAGATTCCCATCAAGCCTTTCATTCTGCGATTAGACCATCGTCCAGTAATAAGACTACAAAATGATTAAGCAACATCCCTTTTCACGATTCTGAAGTATCTGAATTAACTATCCACATCACAATACCCAGATTAGACGTGTTCTTTAATGTTTTACCAAAAATTTGCCATACACCAACGTGGCATACTTTATTAAATATCGAGATGTAAAATCGATTTTATTACATTACATATATACATATCCTCACGACAGGTCCCCTGCGAAGTAGGCAGAGAGCATCGAGTGCTAAATAACTCTAACCTAACTTATCCTTTTTTATTTATTACATTAATGGGACTATATCATCAATTTAGTCACTGATGTGAATATTTGTAAATCTGATAGTACAATTGTAACAAAGAATCAGCAACTGCAGCTGAAAAGTAGAAATAGAAGAAAAATGAATAGGCACCGTTTAATTAATAATCGTGGTAAATCCTTGGCTTCATCTCGTTTACCATCAAGTGAAATTGTAGGTAAACGTGAGCCTATACCTATTATGAAAAAATAAGGCATATTTAATCCGTAATAGTAGGTGCTCTCAGCCTACCCCGGGACAAGAACTGTCATTATGATTTAATTATAATAATATTCAATCATTTGCAATAGAAAGCAACGCTTGTATTTACCCATCACTGAGCCTATAAGAAATGAACCCTTAAACGATCCGGTTCCGTTCGGACCGGTTTTAATGCTTCGTTAAATGTCTTATCGTAAAGGCATGTTCAAACTATGGTTAATAGATACGACCCGAAATGCGGTTTACTTTTACCTGTTGAGAATTCAAGAGCTTTTTCTACATTAATGTGACTACACCCTTATAATTTTATGCATTATAATACGACATATAGACGTTAATAAATAATAAGTAAGATTGTATATAAAAAAGAAATATGTATCTTTTAAACGAAAAGCAAAGGAACTCTTTAAATATGTTTACATTATTGCAGGATAAAGAAATAGTCTTAAACAGTAAGCTTTCAGTTATATTATTCACCAATGTCACATTACATCCCATAGATACAGCAAAAAAATTGCAAGTATAATATCAAGTAAGATAGCTAATAATAATGATAATTCTTACGTTACACCAGCTATATGCGATAAGCATAAGATAATAGGAATTATGCATAGGTATAGTAAGTGGACTGTGGCCCAACAATTGTAATTGAACTTAAATTCTTCAAACTTCTGCATGACAAATCCGAGTCGGAAAGCTTTAGAGAAAATCGAAAATAAAAATTCAATGTTCGTTTAAGGCGTTTAAGATTACGTTCCATAGGCATTTTTAAAGAAAAGTATCATCCTTCTATACACTACAAAAATTAGGAAACGAATTGATTGATTGTGTTATCTTATCAAGCCTATAAAGTAGCTCATACCCTTTACGAAACGGTAAACGGAGTAGAATTTGAGTAGATAGTTTTGGAGATTTCGACAAAATGAAAAAAGGTGGTGTTGAGATATTTTCAAAATAATTAAAACTCAATATTTAAAAAATATCAGACATTGACTTTCGCGGTTTTTTTATGATAATTTTGGTGAGTGAACTCAACCGATTAAAATAAAACCGTACATAGTCATTTAAAAACTTACGCGCACCAGTCAGTGAGTTACGTAAAGATATGACCAAAATTAACTTGGTTTGCACGTTAAAATTACGGTTAAGATTATTAATACATTCGTTACTAATCAAAAAGTGCTTATATTAATAAGAACAAAATACAGAATGCTCTGTAATACATAACAAGTTAAAGCAGTATAAAAAAGTAGGTAATGAAACTTTAACGGCTATCGTGCCCTCTTTTATTAAAGTGCTGACAGTTCAACATACATTGGACGTAAATACGGGACATTAAAGTGGGTGTCTACTACTATACGAAGGAATCTCAATCGACACCAATTGATACGTCCGAAAAGGCTCCAAAATTTCCCTCTGCATCATTCGTTTATTCCCCCTTTGCTCATTGAAAGAATCAAACAAGCCAATCGATAATTGTACCGTCAGATGAGGCACGCCAAGTTCTTCAGTTAGAAACTCTTCTGATCGCTAACCATAACATAACATCACGCCCTATTTCTCTCAAGAGCTAGTCAGATTGGTGTAGTGCTCAGAGATTTCACCCGTAATGGTTTACGTCTCATGGAATAGGGAGTAAGTTCCTTAACAAACATCTGGCGGAAATCCCGACACCATGTTAGAAAAACCCAATACTAATTTGCAGAACCCGTGGGTCGAAATTAGGACCTCTTGATAAGCAGTTGCATTTGCAACCACTTCACCAACGACGCAGTCGTACGGATAACCGGAATAACAAATAAAACGTGGATCGTAAATCTCCACTTTCCACTTATATCACCTCTATGTGCCGGTGTGTAAATATTTTAGAATTATGCGCAACGTTTATAACGAGTGAAGTGATCGTGTCTTGTGGTCCCTTTCACCATTCAAAACGCCGTATCGGCGGCGCACAAACAACAAACTACATAGCTAAATTAAGTACTGAGTGTACTTATACCACCACAGTGTACCACAGTACAAGAGTAAATAAATATGTTCCGTTAGCGATGCAATATTAATAATGCTGCATTCGTTGTGCACTACTAAATGAATGCAAGCAAACCAAATAATTCAGTTTATGTCCATATTTCTGGATAGCGTTACTACAAACAATTCCTACCTAATACCTACCTCCCCATAACGAAAGTTGCCGGTCAAATTCAGAGACACCAAAAATAAATTAGGTGACCTATGCTAGAATTTATTTCATAATCGCTAGTGATCTTCCAAATGCAAGTATAAAAACAATGACAGGGATAAAATCATAAATACGTATTCTTTTGACTTAGTCAAACTTCGCGATGTTACTTATCACTAAACTTACGAGTATTGATTATAATTATATGCCTATTTTACTGAAGTGAGCCAATTTGACTAATACAAAAAAAATTGAAGCTTTTTGCAAAAAAACATTTCCAACTAACTTGAAATAAAAATTCATTGATAAAAAACTTATGAATGCATACATATGACACATGCATACGTTCATCTTGGAATTTCTCAAGCCGTTATTATATTAAATCATTACACCACGACCCTTACTGGGTAGGGTGTTGGCACTTAAGTTATTTTTCATTCATCGTTGTCTTCATACAACGCAAGTGTTAAGTTAATTATGTATAACATAACAAAGTAATTTGTAAATTTATGATCTAAATTGATGAGTTGCATGAGAATGTAAACATATTACGGTACTGGAAAGATTAACTCGTATTAACTTCGAAGTTTATAAAAGTAGCCAATTATCTATAGTACGTATATACGTCAATATTTTTGTTCTACATGACATGCTCCATCAATAAACAAGCAGGCTTACTGTCTGATCGAGTTTCACAAATCAATAGAAAATTTTAGGTCCAATGAAAAAAGTTTTCCGTTAAAATGTTAATACATGGATTACATAGCAAATATTAAAAATAGCAAAAAAATAAAAATAAACATTGATGACGTGCGAGAACCGAATGTTAGTGATCATGAAGAATTAATGCGATTATGTTCACACGTCATGAGACAGCACAACACAAAAATTAGTATCAACAGACCGTAGATGCAACTACAACCGTAATGCAACCACAACCGCAAGTAGTCTTCTCCGCAGGACGTCGCGCCACCACCAGCCCAAAAATCAATATCTATTTTACTTTCCGGTCATTATAGTGGAAGTTGAGACGAGAAGTTCTTGATTTGACGGTCGGTACGAAGTCCTTCGCGATCGTGGGGAAAAAATGGAAGCAAGCAGAATAATACGCTCAAAGTACTTATATACATACAATGTTTATGATAATGCTGACAAGCGGTAATGGCCGTGGATAAACTTGTGTGTGGTCACTCAAAACTGCATACGAGAACATACTACAGGACTGCATATGGGAGCTATACTGTAATATGTATGTATGTGGTTATTATCTGCCTAGTAGGTACCGTAGATACCGTAGGTGGCCAAATTACTAGGGATACACACATTTTTTTGTATTTTGATCTCAGAGTTATTTTTTGTGTTATATTCATTCTTATATTTATAATGTACTCTCAAATCGCTACTTGAGCGATAAGGCCGCCTTTTGCACACTCCTTTTTCTTTAAATATTTTTGTGTATTTTTATTTCCTCATATTGTTTGTTGTTATGTATACAGAATTCAGTGTGCAATAAAGTATATTGTATTTTTACATGAAACAGTGTACGTTTGAGTAACTGAAAGAATAACTAGATAATAAAAATTATATTTATTTAACGTAAAAAAAACGTTCATGGGACCTAAACTATGCTCTTATCTTTTAATATTTAATAATGCCACCTTTTTCAGCTTAGACATAGTACTCATCGAAACATACTTTCTATGCAGACTTTTGCATTTTCTTTTGTGTTTTCGGTTGTAATTCCTTTCTCTAATGAGAGTTTTAGTCAATGAGATGCAGTATAATTAATATTAAAATATAGTAGTAAAATTTTTGTCCCATGAAAATTTTATTATCTAGGTATTGTTTTAATTCCTCAAAACTGTTTCATATAAAATACATTAGAAATACAAGAATGAATATAATACGAAACAGAAATGAAGAGAGTGATGAATGTAGAAGAGGCACGACAGGCGTGCAAGAATAAAGATATTTGGCATTCCGTGCTCTCTGCCTACCCCGCAAGGGACCTGGCGTGAGCATGTGTATGTATGTATAATATAAAAAATCTTGAGTTTTAAAATACAGAAAAATATGTGTCCCTAACAATTTAGCCACCTACTGTATATCTCGCTATACTGAGAGATATCTTGCTATAACTTTCACAAATTATCATGACAAAAAGAATGTCTATAAAGGTACATTATACTTACGTGTAAAGCGAGACTATACACACCTTTTACAATAATATTCATATATTATGTGTAAAGATCTTCTTAACTAGCAACAAAGTTCGACCCACCGCCG
>DWTO01003205.1:0-12879 GCA_018244755.1 Jemadia pseudognetus | reverse complement strand
GGTATAATTCAGTTAAATGATAACGGGTATTCATTGACTTTTAGGCGGTACGAAGTTCGCCGGGTCACCTAGTACTATAATAAATTGAAGGAGTGTAGATACCATCTATTGGACTGGATTGATACTTTAATGATCAATTATACATTTATTTTTACGAACTACCCATGACTGTTGAAAACAACGTCTAAGTCATGAAATTTACTAAGAATCTTAGAAATAAAAAACTCAATGCAACAATTCCCATAGCCTTACACCATCTATACCATAATTAGTTCGAGCTGCTCTGAACACAATCTTCAGATTCGAATTTCCACATGTAATCCATCCAGGAGATTACGGTCTGAAAGATAACAGTGATAGATAGAACATCCAACGTAAGGGTCGATTAATTCAAATTGGGGCAGCTCTGATGCCTCAAATGGCGGTCCAAACGTAAGTGCGTATTACTGATACGAATCAAATCGATGTACTTAAAGATACATTTATGTATGAACAGTCGTAAAGGAGAGAAGGTAACATTATCTCTAAAGCGTACGACTGTACGGATTTTGGAACAACTTGTGTAAGTACGTTTGTCTGAAATAAATTAAAAGAGCTTTAGACTACTTTGAATTTGTCTGTTTTTAATTTTTAAGTTGACACAAATTGATGATTGTCAGACCTTTACGTCAATGAAGACAATAAACCAATCCTTGTTTTTATGTAAATCACTATCGACACTTAAATTATATTATATATTAATACTTTTGAATACTTTCAAATATCTAACTGCTAGAGTGGACGTATTCTGGAGTGGAGACCACGCCTTGGCAAAAATAATGTAGGACACCATCCGGCTAGGTGGAGTAACGATATACACAGTGGCTGGCAGAATGTTGAACGCGAAGAGCTGAAGATCGAGTTTAGTGGCGCGCTATTAGATAGGCCTATAACCAGCAGTGGACGTAATGATGATGATGATAATGATGGAATATTTAACTTATGGATATTATAAATATATGTGACATTTGTGGTAACTGCTCTATTTAAAGTACGTACTTTTAATATGAGAATTATAATCCTTATCTAAAAATTCTTCTTTATGAATGATAATAAGCAATATACAGAGATTCCCTTATGTTATATTTTATGCACGCAAATTAAACACGCCTGCATTCACGTAAAAAATGTATCAAAAGTTTTCATGCTACAGCAATATATCATTAGACATTTTACATTACTACGCACCTGCGTTTATAAATCATGGATTTTATAACCTATGTTAACCTGCTTTTAGTACAAGTTACCATTTCTTTTGTGATGTAATTATGATATAATGTTACTTTTTATAACTCACTTTAAATGTTTCTATTTTAATTTCCATTGACAACAAAATAAGAAAACCAAAATATAACGAACGTATTAGTTACTGCTTGAGTATGGGAATTCTTTAAAATTAATTTTATGTGACATTAAGTTCATGGAACCTAAATTTTAACAGAAACTCTATCTCCGAAGATACTGCATAATCCATAAGCTATGTATTATTAATGTTTTTATGAGACTAAACATCTGCCAGAGTAAATAAACCATGAACAAAATATTGAAGGCAAGCGGGAACCGCGGCAAAGAAAGCCATTTTTCCACACTGCCTATTTTTTCGTTATTCTCAGGTCGCAAGTTGAAAGTATGTACGTTGGCGTAAATGTTGGTAAAAATTTAAATATCATGTTGAAATATAAAATGTTATGAAAGTACCCTAGTTTATAATTACGAAGTTCTTACAAAGACTGTTAGATTAAAGTTAGGGATTATATAACACTGAAAAATAGTGTTATTTAAAAAAACGCCGATTTATAAAAATATAATCTATTATGAAATTGTCTGTTAAGTTTGTTTAATTAATTCATCGTGAATGTATTGAAACTTACATATTGTACTTGTACAATATTAGGTATACTGACTGTGTAATACAAAATCATAAGTAGATACATACTTAACTTCCGAAACGGGACATAAAATTATGCGTGCCTTTATGACTTCAAATGTTGAATAAACTCAGTTACACTTAGTTTCATTAGTGACTGAAGTTTATGTTTTCGTTGTTCACATGTTTAGATGAAAACTAATTTTCACAATTACACCTGTTTTTGTCCATGACATAATTGAAGTGAGCCAAGCAGCGTATGTAATGACGTCGACTGAACGTCATAATTGGAGACGTAAAACACGTACCAGTTATCACGTACGGAACAGGCCAGGTGTGAAATAGAAATACGATAGAAACGAATGTTTTCGTTTTGAGGTTGGATACAAAAAAGTATATATTTTTCTTACCTATCATTTCATTTATTTCCTATTGTGTGAGAAATTATGTGAAAATATCTAGTTGGTTATTTCTTCTATAAGTATTTGCTGTAATAATGCTTATATAGTAGCGGCTTACTTACATTATTTTGAGCAATGTAAATAAATAGGTATATTCAGGTGTAAGTAAAGTATATTGTTATATTATACGGTCGTTGGTCGGTCGTCTCTCAACTTACTTATTTCTAATAATTCCTAATTTAGAGCTATACCATAACTGCTTAAGTGAAGTTTTCGTTACTCAAATGCGGTCAACGTCCCCCATATGAAAGGTAAATTGAGCGAAGGTATGAGGTAAATTGAGCAATTAGAAATTCTACCTTAACTATGACTTGAATGTTTACTAGCTATAAAATAATGTTAGTTTTTGACCATTAACTTTTTATTTTTAACTTTCAATAATATAGTAGTGAAGGTCAATTTAATTTAATATTTGACCATGTGATATGATGTGGTCAAATACATTTTATAAAAGTTAAACACAAAAAAGAACATAAACTTAACCGATCCTAAATCAAATTTTTGGAATAGACTCAATCTCTTTACTTAAAATTAGGCTCAAATATATTTATATGAATCATCAATAAAAATTAAAGAAAAAAGAATCCTAACAAATGAATAACAGCAACTTACCTTGACCATAGCGCTCTGAACGGTCATCTCCACGACGTGCAAAGTAAAGTTGTAGCGGTGTCCCTCATCATTGAACGATATGTTCCCAGTGATTCCCTCGATGTCGGTCTGGCAACGGATAAAATTAGATTATTTTATTAACCCTTCTATAGTGTAATAACTAAATTATTATTACACTACAACGCCTCTAACCAGAAGAACTATTAGAAATGTGTCACGATACAGAAGAATCACGCATAAATATATCAAAAGGTATTAAAAGCCCCTAGAGTCGTCCAATGAATCGGACTTAAAAACATGAAGTACTGCCGGTCTATACAATTCACGCTGTAAAACACTTTTTAAGCTGTTGACACCGGCTTTTGTTATTTTGAAAATGTTACATCATTTGAGTCCGTCGGACAGTTTATTACTTTCAGAAAAATGTCGTTATAATTATTGCAAAATGAAGCTGCAATAAAGCAAGCAGAATCACAAGTTGAAATATACGTAATTATGTTTACAGTTACATTAAATAATGATTCTTTACCATAAAACTATAAACTACAAGTTACCGGGATCGTGTAACGTTACAGGCAGCGCGCAGAGTGGTCCGAACAGATGTCGTGACTAATGTTCTAAGTTCGGAATTGCTATGGGGTCCCTACCTTTTTACCTTGTAACAGTGTGCCACTCTAACAAATCATGTGAAATGTCGTGGCGACATGAGCTATGTGTGGGCTTAATTTTTATATTCTTTTATTAAATTTAGCAAGTGGAATATTAATGTTGGTGAATTTTAGTGAAACGATTCAAAAACGAAAACAGCATCACATTACGTGACATGCCCTTGTACAATTTATTGTTTATTATGAAAATTGTAAGCTTGAAAAATGGGTATTACTGATACTCGTAAATCAACAAAAGTTTAGTAAATTTTCTATATAGATACATATGTATGTTTCGTATAGACTATAATCGAAAATGATTTAAGATAAGTTTATTTAAACTTTTCGTTGATGATATATACCCATGTAGGATATACATAATATATAGTTTTGTTCTACCTCTTTAATATGTATTTCCGCAATAAACGATTTCGTAAATACTTTGCAAAAACAATTCCAATTTGCACGCCTCGCCTAATTAATTTGACTTAATACCTATTAGAGGCGACCATCTCAGTCCTCAGGATTTACAGCTAGTCCAAAAATAACTTCGAATAGGATACTACTTGATACGTACTGTATTTATACTAACAAGCCGACTAATGGCACTAGTAGTCTATAATTTTTCGCTCGTATCGTCAATTTTACACTAAGTGATAATCTTATCAAATGGATTATTTAAATCTTACAGTCCTATTCCTACAGTTCCGTTCGAGGTCTACTGTAGATGTCGATGGACAATGGCCCCCACTTGTAACTGCTAACTGCTAATTTGCTAATCTCCTCACTTAAAAGAAACTTACCGACAAAATGTTTCCTGGGGCTTCTACATACTTCATTTTGTAAACAACAATGCCCTCCCAGTGGATAAAAATTAAAGTTATACCTTTTTTATCAATCTCGAGATCTTTTCTCCTTGATCAAAGGGCACTATCCAGCTCTTGCCAGGGTTGCAGTCGATCACTTTGGTCTGGTTAGCTTGAGCAGCAGCGCGGCGTAGAGCGTTTCTAAAAGCTTCCGGTTTCTTTCTCCAGAGCCTACCCAATGCGTCCATCAAAACTTGCACGCCATCATACATTAACGCTGTTTGGGCCTTTAACAATGATATTTGCATTAGATACTAGTATATTGTTTTTCTGATATATTTTGATTATTCCTGAAGTCGAAATTATATTTATTGCCTACTAATAATTAGACTTCTATTAGTAGATCAAACACTTGGGTGTTTGATCGAAGCTTAAAAATAATTACCTTATATAATTATAGTATATGAAATACGAGGATTGAGAATAATAAATATTATACAAATAAGCTTTTATCAAATCAAAATATCTGAATTATGATTTCTAATTTTATTCATATTTAAGGAAACGAGTTGTTCTTTAAGCCGTGTGAAGTCCGCCAATCGGCTCTTGGCCAGCGCAGCAGAATATAGCCTAACCCTCTCAATCTGAGAGGAGACCCATGTTCCAGCAGTGAAACGATAAAAGGCTCAAAAAAAATTCAACGATTCTTAGAATATAAAGAAAGTTGCATGAGATTTCGCATTTCATATTGTAAGTTAGTGCAACCTGCACACATGTCTACAACTTTATACTCTTAATTTATTTTTAAAATTTTATATAAATACATCACATAATTGCATACATTTTATAAACCTCTAATCTCTGCATAGGTAGTTACCGTAACAATTTTGTGATAGAAGATGGAACAAACAATAGGTTTAAATAATCTTGAGACATTAAATCCTAAGTATTTCAATTTAGCCGAAATTATTACAGTAACCGCAATCACTATGACTGCTTATCAAATGAATGTAATAAAAGTCTTTAAAGAAATTGACAAATTCCTTATTGACATTGTCTAGTATGGAATGTCAAATTATTAAATTAAGTTGAATCGTGTCTTCGAATAAAATGTCTTTATAAATGTAATCAAGAGTTTTGATGAAAATGAAATTTCTTTGTCAAAATATGAAGTTCGTAACAATGGCAAGTGGTAACAATAAACTGTTATAAATTACCTAAAGAAAATGTTAATCCACTCAAGTTTTTATTGCCCTCATAAACTCAAGAAACGTGCATAACTTAACGCATACGTTTCCGATGTACATTTTGAACTATACCTACATGTTTCTCCTTTGAAACAATTCGCTTTCTTGTTTCGAATAAGGCCTAAAAGGACGCAAGAACGGGGAGATCGTAATATGGAGTAATAATTTATGCATGGTACCCACTTACGGTTTCATTAGGGTACATGTAAGTTAGTAGAAATCTACATAAGCGCGTTATTGCTTCAGGTCGAAATTTTCTTTGAGGAAAACTGTATTTACCAACTCTCGGTAACTTAATGTTATATCTTGAATTTGTCGTAAAGTTTCGTTGATACAGGACAGCATAGACATTACGAGTATGTAAATGTACATGACTTGAATACTTCATGCTCCCGTTGAGAACGTTGTATTCGTAAGTGTAATAGCTGAGAGTGAAGTTATATTTGGATTCTATGTATAATGTAATAAACTTTTAAAATTAATTTCTTCAATATTAATATTTATTTTGAAAGGAAATGTACAATTTTCCTTATTAAATGAGTGTAAAGTATTGACTAACGCTTTTTAACCATTATTACCGTCTATTTAGGATTAGAACAGATTTTACTAGGATGGATCTGCACATACCTAACCATTAAATTAATACTTCATGTTATAAACTTAAAAATTAAATGTGAATTTAAAATTCAGTCACAATAAATTAATTGACTTAACAATGTAATAAAATGGTCGACGCGCAAACTTAGATGTTTCGAATTTTATAACAAATGAGATCTTAGTGTAATTGACATGAATATATTTTACCCTTCCTTTTTTTAATTACATTCAAAACAGATATAAAAAATAAATTAATATAAAAAAATTAAAACAGGCTTTTCTTATATTTTATATGTGTTATAAAAGCTTGTTGCGAAATTTACCTACGTAGATCAACTAGTACATCAAGTAACTTGATCTGATTGATTTTAATCTAAAAAAAGCTAAGCTTACCACAAACTTTTATATCATAGATAAAATATAATAAAAGCTTGTTTTAAAACTTTTTTTTTATAATAATTTAATTAATATTTTTTTGTTTTCGCTAGATATATTTCTTAGTCTAATCAGTTCAATAAGTGTGTCATTGTTACATTGGCATTATATCTTTGTTATAAATGTCATGTCTCTACTGTTAACCGTTGAGCAGTTCTCTCACTTGGAGCCAATCCTATCAGCAGCATAACGTCATGCTTATCATAAACATCATGCATTGTCATCGGGACTGGACCAGTATGTAAAATTTCAGCTCAATCGGACCCCGGGAAGTAGGTCAAATTGAACTTGCAAGATTCCAACAATTCACATACAAACAAACATACAAGGCAAGTTAATTAACAGCTTTAAAATAAAAAGTATTAACATGTGACCGATTTTTGAAAATTTTCTATTATGAAATTTGCTTTATGACAAATTCATTGGGTTTTTTATAAAATGTGTAAAATTTATATTCAATTCACTATATGGTTTTGGACGTATACCGTATACAATGTGTTATAAAATGTCTCAATCTCTCAAATAAGCACCCTGTAATTGGAGAATTTAGTACAGACATACTAGAATTTAGTACGTACATACTAGAATTTAGTACGTACATACTAGAAATTAGTACGTACATACTAGAATTTAGTACTTACATACTAGAATTTAGTACGTACATACTAGAATTTAGTATGTACATACTAGGCATTATTATCACAAATGTGTACGAGTCGCTGAAGTAGCACTCAAGATTTCAATGGAACGGGCTCTTAAACAATATACCAATTAAGCTGCCAGCCCTTTACCCTCGGGGCATTGAGAGTGCGATCCGTTCAGAACATGTATTATTATACATATATAGTATACATATAATATTGTATAACCCGTTACGGAAATTTTTTAGACGACGTTAGGTATATCAGTTGACTAGTATCAATGGTTTGTATGTCGTAATTAATAGGACATCTCAAGTTGATTACTAATTTTACGCACACAAGAATAATTTTATATGAAAGAAATTCCAAATGAAGTAAAAAAAAGTATTATTTGTCATTAACAGCTACCAACCGGTGAGTAGGTAAATTTCTTCGTAGATATCAGTTAATCACTTTTTTTGTCGATTTATATTACGAGCTTCTAATGACTGTGAGTCGAAAAAAAGTGTTATATGAAATTATGTATCCACACAAGTAATAAAAACAAGAGAAGCAGAGCCCACAATCGGGCTTAAATACTAATACTAATAAGAGCAGAAAAGAGAAGAGAAGCAAAAATGTATCGTCTCATTTAGTTCTTCTAACCTAGTGGGATTCAAACAATTATCTGATAAACTACTATGTTGCAGAAATAAAAAGGATATATTATAACAGATCGATCATCGACAAAATGCTTATTTATAGCGCGTTAGATGAATAAAATAAGAAACAATATTTAAACTGTATAATAAAACAAATTGGATTACATATGAATCTGATATTATACACAACGAAACTCACGAGTCATGATTGGAGGAGCATATATCCAATATGCAAACATACTAATACACATTGCGTGTATTCTAAATAAGCTTGCGGCTAAAAGACCGGGAGGTTAACTTCGATAAGGCTAATATGTATTTGTACCTACAATACAAATTTACATAAGTGACCTGAAAGAGAATCTACTAGATGACCTCAAAATATCAGCATTGGACAACAAATACCTTTTTTTATATATTCTGCCTGACAAACAGGTAGACGAACCACCTGATGGTAAATGGTTGTCGTAGCCTACGAACATTCGCAACATCCGAGGGGTGGCCAATGCCTTGCCGGCTTTAGCTGCTACGTTACATGGTCAATAGAATTATAACATACCGAAATGGTACCCTTAAACTTAGGGTCCATTCGCTTCAAGCCATCCATCAAGTCCCGTACTATCTTGCGATTATGATCGACTATACGGAATCCAGTGATGTTGACAGCTCCATACTCAGTTACTTCATTCTCCCAATGATCATCCATGACCTGTTAAAAAAGAGTATATAAGTCTATGTTTATGTATTAAGATTTTATTTTCAAAGACAAATAATAAGAATTTGCAATAAATTAAGAGGGCGGGTATAGCGTTTGTTTTAACATTAAAATTAATTCCTAATTACAATAACCTTTATATACATTATTACTTATATCGTTCATCAGTGTTTACATATGAACTGTGATGTACATAGTTTCGAATACGTAACTATACACTTTGATACATTTGTTAAATTTAACTTAATAAGACAAATTGTCAGAGAAATAAAACTGACTACATCACGAATTATTATTGTTATTTGAAGAATTAAACAAATTTCCTTCAAGCATAATTCATTTTACAACATTCTTAGTGCGACACAAACAGGGCAATTCGTATTGACTATTGTTGGTACGTGATTGTATGCAGTTTCAATAGGGACAGATTCACTAGATTGAATGGCGTATGTCAAGAGTCATGACAATTACTGGGCAATCGAAGTGCACGAGATAATACGTCTACGAGCAAGTTGAGCCTGATTGCAGCGCGTGACCGGGCGCCTATTGTTAAATTTGTATCAGTAAACCTAACGCACATTGGAAAAACAATTTCATTTACACTAATAAAGGAATGTACGGCTGGGTTACACATTCAAGTTGATAGGACATCGTTACAAATTAAACATTCTATTGGAAATAAAATAGGTAGATACGACAATATATTATACGATGTTGTTTTACTAACTACTTACGAAGTACTCAAATAGGATAGTAGTTTTTTCTTTAACACGTTGTCAATTTCGGTACAAAGAAAATACTGCCACCACTTAATTTGAAATGAATGAAAATATTTTAAATGATATACTTAAGAATAAGATGTCAGATTAAATCATTCACTCGGCTGTGACACTAAATGGCCCATTACGATCCTGTCCGATCATGCTTATACATCTACTGAATAATGCACGCCTTTGTAATCTATCAGGTCAATTTGCTTTCGATCGTCGCATCAATTATGCTTATTGTGTGCATTGCCCTCAGTTCCATTGTAGTGGCTAATGCTTACAATGGAGCGTAAGACACACCAACACGCATACCGTTAAATGTTAGTATTGGTATTTAAATACACTTAGGCATAGATGTAAACTATTTCCGTTACAACGGTGTTGCATGCAATAACATAAATGGAATACAGTCTATAGACGATAGTCAGAGGACCGCGATAAAGACTATTCTGTTTATTTAATTTTCATACTTATTTTGTTTATAAATTAAATTGTAAATTGATGACGGAATGTTGATGTTAAGTTCTTATTCATGAGGATGTCTAAATAAATTGGCTTGATTTGGAAAGCGATGGTCGCCTGAGAATAGTGTTTATAGCAACTTAAAGAAATTGATTACATAATAAGAATGTTCAGACTAAAGCAACGGTTTCAACCACACTGTAATGAACCATAATATGTCAACAACTGTCTGACAATATGGTTCGCAGGATTATAACTTGACATTGTGTTCTCATTAATCATTAATACGCTAGAACAAAATGGCCACAACAATACGCTATCCAACCACGAGCATTGTGAGAACAATTATTTTTTAATTATTGAACCGTTAAAATTGTTAATATTTTCTGCGTGTTTCATAGTTTTTTTCATTGTTATGTTAATTGGTCCAAATAAACATTTAATAACGTGTCACATACGAGTATAATCGATACATTAAAATACATTGAAATATATAATGATAAAATTGTTATTTTAGGTACTTAATGTAACTGCCGCGTAGTACCTATGTTTTAGGGTCGGATACCAAAAGTATTTTAAGTAACCTGTGACATTTTCTCGGGTTCAAGTTATCTACCAAATTTCACCAAAATCGATACCGCTTTTCTAACGTGAAAACATTATAAACAGACATAAACAATTTGACATTACTATAATACCATGTATTATGGGTTAGGTAATAAAAAGATTTATTATGACAAGAATTAATTACAATCTATCTATAATGAATGTCTGTTACTTTGTACATTACCTACACATACGATCGAATACTTTATGCGTCATGTCACATGTATAATATTTATGTTAACGTTTCTGTATCAATCATAATGCTAGAGGCTACATTACGACATTGCATTCGAGATCTCATTAATGCGCCAATGATAATAGACGAAGGTCGACTAATGCTTCAGCATGCTGCAATTCGCATACTTTGGAGGCAGATAGAATTCATAGTATTTAGTACAGTGTTATAATAAAAGAAAATAGTATAGCCTTCACAATATTTAGTCTTAATAGACATTGAGAGAAATTTGATCTAGATTAAATATTAATTTCCAATAAAGATGTAACCACTCACCAATCCGCTGAGCAGGTAGTGGTAAGTGCGCCTTCCCAATCGTACGTTTCGGACATGTTCAATCAACGTATTCTTAGCGTTCTTAGCGTTACAGTCCAGGACGATGCGTTTGTTGCCCCAGCGGTCGTGAACCTCGAGCGCCAAAAGAAATTCAATAACGTCTGATACATTGTAAATTCGCTTCACCAGGCTGATCTTGAACGAAGCGGTGCCGGGCAGCAGAGTCTGATACAGCTGCTGAAGACGAAGGAGACCTGACAACAAAGGATATCTATGTTATATAAACAACGGAACATTTAATGGTATATTTTAAATATACATATTGACTTGATCATATTGATACACCATCCTATTGACTGGTAATATGATTGTAACATAAGGATTGTTTAGTCGTTCCGAAACGTAATACTATAGTAAAGTTTTGATTAATAACGTAAATTATTCGAGTAATATTAAGAAACGTTCTTGACGTATATCTTATTATTTGTAAATGTATCAATTTGATCGGAAAAATAAAAATCAACTGAAATGTATCGGTAATTCTCATAAAAGCTCTTTGAATGGCAGATAAATTGAATATATACTGAAGAGGTCGATAGAAGGTTTAATGGTATTTTTTTCATCAAAATTTTCCTTGTACCCTACTATAGGAAAATTCTTTTCGTCGTAACATCCTTTTCAATTTATTCCGTATAAATTAGAAGCACGAGGCAGTTTAATATAAAGAAATTAAAAAATGCCAGTCAAATAATTTTAACTAAGGAAACAATGGAATTTTCATTCCACCAAGTCTGGAATTAGTTCAACTGTAATTATCTTCAGAATAATTGTTATGAGATATTTAATTATAACGAAAATAGCTCTATGCGAAAATATGAAGTGACATAATATTTTGAATGATATTTATTTTTAAGTACCTACTTCATAAGGGACGTTCTAGAATTCAAATTACATTTATGTGAATTCAATAATAAGGATGGAGAGTGACTTCTATTGAAAACATTACTTCGAAAATTCAAATCTGTTTATGGTAATCTGAAATTAAATGAGAGGAATTAATAGCGATAGGATTAAAGTATGCAACCGGATATCGTAACACGATTCTATTGTTCAAAATTACAAGAAACCGCGCGCGGAACACTCAGTAACCAGAGAATGAGTTAATGAAATCGGTTTATATTTACGAAAAGCGATATCGACCCCGAAGTTCAAAATTACATCCAAGGAAACAATATCTGACACTTAAATACAATTACCTCGGTCGTGGTCGCGTAAGGGGCGAAGAAATATAATAACGTAGCATTGACAACGCCAGAAGCGTTTTTGCGTTGGTCTATTTTCTGGTTCTTCTGAACCAATTCGAGTCCACACGAATTTTATCGAATTAAACGCTCCATATAAAACAAGCGAAACGAAAAAAGGACAAAGCGCTCTACGAAGGGGCAAAAAATAAAAACACTTTGCCGTGTGAGAGGGAGAGACCCGGGGACATACGTTATTATAATGTGACTGGCTTCCTTTCGGTGTTCTGCTCGCGTGAAGAGCAAATGATCTGATTTTTCTTCAAAGAACAAACAAATATGATAACATAAAATGAGTATTTGCTTAGCGGTAAATTTTCGTGTTCATCTGTTACGTTTTTGTAACATGTAGGTACCTACCAATATTTTTCCATGCATATCCATCCATAAATTTAGGGTCAACAGAATTAAATAAGCTTACGATGGACTTAATTTAAATATTGAGTGAATATTGACTGCCTCGTTGGTCGTGTTGGTTGCAAGTGCGACTGACGATCGGGAGGTCCCGGGTTCGATTCCCGGGT
>DWTO01003204.1:0-12881 GCA_018244755.1 Jemadia pseudognetus | reverse complement strand
GAATACATTATATCCTAAGAGCGGGTTGAACCCGGCGCTGACTGGCACTTTCTATCTTGGCACATAGCAGTAGACGTGATAGGCTGATGATGATGATGATGATGAAGGAAAATAAAACACAACCTCTCACGTTTATCTCCACGAAGGGGTAGACAGAGGAGTGTAGTACACTCCCACATTTTAACAGTTGAAGAAGGAAATATTCGTACTGCTCATAATATAATCAGGATTCGCTGAAATGCTATTACAATTATGAATAGAATTGTGGCGAAAAGCCAGGATGTAATTATGTAAATTAAGCCATGAAATTCTCCTGTCTTGTAAAAGTTAATTATAGTGAGGCTTAACATTTCGAGCGTTTACGAATATTATTGCAGTGCTTACCAGAAGATCAGTTTAGTTGGAATAAAAAGTACCTGCACATTTTATCCACTCTGACCGCATCACTAGGGGCTGTAATTGAAGAAAGTCTTAACTGTAATTCGCATTCGTACGGATAAGTATTTTCATAAGACTAGGATTAACATGTGAATTCAAAACTGTTATTACTGCTAGGTGCGTATGTCACCCGTATGTATTGAAGTTCTTGTCTTGTAGTATTAAATAAAATGAAAAAAAAAACTGTCTGTAATGATATAGATACTACATATTTGGTAATCGATGTTTAACCACCACCACTGAAGTACCTGGCGGGATGTTATGATATAAATAAAAATGGTAATCCCTTAATGAGTGTATATATAAAGACTAATCCATATACCTAATGGCGATAAGCGAATGATTGTATGTCGATTCAAATCCGAAACTGGATAAATTCTCTTAAGCCACTGAGCTCAGTTCCGGTGGTTGAATACAAATGGGGCGTTCATCCCCTAAAGCCAATTTGTATGCTAATAACAGGGCTGTTTAACTATTCTCGTTAGTTGCTCATTTTCGGAACGTCTGCATTTCGAGTATAAATAAGGCTTATCGAAGCTTGTTCGACGGCTGTTCGGATTACATTTGTTTAAACACACCGCTTGTTTAAACTTATATTTGTCGTATTATTATTAAACGAAAATTTAAACGAATGAAAAGAAATGATTATATCGCTTGCTACCATTATCACTAATGAGAAGCGTCATTTCAAACTTTAAGGTTCTGGGTTCGACCCCTGTGTAAGTGTTATTGGGTTTTCGAATTCGAAATTCGTATCAGATGGTCGGAGTCTGGGTTTATACCCACTGTTGGTGTATGGCAATAGGCTCACCACCTATCCCATCGGGGGACGTGAACGTAACTTGTGAAACGTGGAATTGTACTACACTCCTCTGCCTAACTCTTCGGGGATTAGGTGTACTTTACTATACGATCATATGTGTGTACAATTTGTTCATATTTGTGATAATTAAATTATGTACTTATTTCACGTGTGATATTTCGGGATGGTCCTGCTAGCCTCTAATTTATCCTCCCTTCTCCTTCTTTGTCTCTTCTCTTCTTCTCGTGGCGGCGGAGCGACGAGCGAGAGAATATTTCAATTTAGAAATATCCAACAGCACGCGACCCGGGTTACGAATCCAGGACACTTCGATCGGCTGTCGATATTCTTTTTTTAATAACTAGAACAAGTTTAATCTACAGATACACTATCAGTATATATAGGTCATACGGTAAGATTCTCGCGATATTGAGCTGCACTTTCGTTTCATATCTGGATTTATCTATCGTTCAATAAAATTCAGTATTTATGCATTAAATGACTATATCTGGATCTTAAGGAAATTCTTATCAGTTCAACTGATTCATAATTATAATCTTTGATTACATATAAGTATTAACATTGTTTGAAAATAATCCATAAAGTGAATGATAATGAGAATTGGATATGATAATCTCTGATTAATGTGATTATTGGCAGAAATGAAGCTTTTATACCTAGTAGGTATAACTAGACATTCTTTGATAGTAGTTTGTATTTATACTATAGATCTGTGTATGTACCTATAGCATATAATTGTTATTAGTCATGTCGACACGCCAAGTCCCTTACGGCATAGGCAGAGAGCACCAAGTGCTAAATATCTCTGTCGTTACAAATCTCTCTCTTCGTTCTATTCATATATGACCGTCGCTTTTATATATTTCTGACGCTCCATTAGCTACTATCTGATGTATTTATCTAAGGTGAAGTGTGAAGAAATTTCCAAAAATATTGCGAGATGCGAGATGTTTACTAAGATTTTAGGTCAAAGGCCCAAAATTCCTTCGCCGGGTATCGCGCGCAGAATATCGGTATATTTGGGCAATAACAAGTCATAACTTGTCAGATCGCGGCACGTAAGAGGGTAACTTGGGGGTATTTTGTGCTGTTTTGTCTAAATGCTTTTTCTATAATAATGTAAAGGTACGTTTTTGCCCTTCCATGTCGATTTTTATTGGTTATAAGACTTGAAAATAGTATATTGTGGTATCGAGGATAACGCGCGTCACGTAACGTGTTACGTTGGCAATGAGATCAAGTGTTTTCGTCGTATTTTCTACGTGGTAGTAACTTGGATGTACAGCAGAAGGTAGAATGTAAACATACAAAGTAAAATTTACAATTGTTTGAGTCAAGTACATTCTTAAATAGAATTATTTGGCAAATGTAGCTCGCATGGTTATCCATATAATGCTGCTTAGCTAGTCCCAGTGCAAGTAATCCCGACGGGGTGCATGAAAGGAGCCTAAGCAGGGACATGTACGGCACACCCTGGACACTGCGACTAATCCTTTCACCACGATGGCTAATAATTCACGATCAGCTACCGCCTCGACGAAAAAAAGGAAGTAAAAGTGATCCTCAGGACTAAGCGGGAGATTGTTGGTTACATTTCCGAGAAGAAATGTTTGTTTTGAATACAAGTCGTTCGTTCTGTGTCTTGTTGTCCACTTATTGAATGCATTGTATTGATCGACCGATCTGCTCCTCGTGAAGGCGGTAACGCCGAACACTTAGGTTATTGTCCAATCGAGACACATGAATATGATAATCGGAATTACAGTTCCTATAGCAACGGATAGACGTATTGAACGGTACGGCAGAGGTGAATGACTTACGACTGTCGAGATGACGGTGCCTCGTCCATTTGCATGCGAAATGCGGAACAAGTGGCAAAATGTAGTCGCACTCTAAAAACGACATTACCATTGAAATGTTGCTTATCAGGCTAAATTGTTATCGGCAAGCCGAGGACGGAGAACTGAGTTTATACTCAAAAGAAATACGACCGACCGGTGAAGGCATCAACTCCCATCAGAAGACCGAGACACGTGATAGATGACTCTGATGATGGTATTACACTAGCAAATTGGCTTCTTTCAAATGACACGTCACCCTTCCAGATACTGCACAACTACACCAACGTTTGCTACACGCACCGTCTAGCAAACAATCACGCACGTGACGCAACGATCCGTGCCTAGGTCCGGGTCTCACAAGATGCGCTCACGGATCGGTCGCACAGCCTCTCCCTCTCTCTGTTCGGGCGGAGTGGAGGGTTAAGGCCGGTGATGAACCCCTCTATCACTCCTCCGTAATTCCAGGCGGAGCCACTTGCACTCGCCACAAAATTTGGTGAAGCTGTGAATGCCATTAGTGTCAACAGCATTCTGACGATGAGAAAAAAAAGATTCTCAAATTTCATACATAAAATTTGGTAAATTATGATCGAATATCGACTGCAACTGGACAATTGTACAAAAATTAGTATAACCAATCCTATTCATGAGCATAATATCATTTGTTATCAAGTATCATACTATGCTAATACGTATTATCAAGTATTGTGTCCGTATTGTATGGAATCATTAACATGTGTCAGCGTCGGATGGCGTCAGGTGGCCATGACACTGACTGTCACGGCCACCATCAAAGATTCAAATTTCGAACTGTTCTCGCGACTGCGACTGCGATCAGCGATAGCGTTCTCTCTTGCGCATTTTTTCCAAATTCAAATTGTATTTTTACATTTTTCACTTCGTCATAAAATCAATGCGTGTTTAAAATGTTCACGAGCACGTGTTTTGTGTCATTAATATTGTTTATTCCTTGTTTATTATTGAAACGTGACAAAAGCACGACACGTGAACGTGGCAACTTATAGGGTCGGCCCTATGTACGGGTTCAAAACCCTCGCGAGCCATCCACGTCAGATTGTGTGAATAGTCCCTTATTCAAAGCAATTTGTATTCATGAATATCATATATTGTGTTGGTAAAGGTTCCATGACCATTTCCAAGTGTGACATGCGGTCTATAAATTTGTATTTGAGTACGTTTAATAATATATTCTTATTTTCTATCAGGTAAAACATCGAGACGATTGAACCTTTTTTAATTTTTTGTTCTTATCATGACATTTTTTAAATGGGAATTATTACATATTTAGGAGTTGATACATTCCTCCATTCATACAGTTCCTCATAAGGAATATCAGTAGGTATTAAGTTCGGCTGCTAGTCTGCTTACTGTTGTAAAATAAAAATGAATAAAAATTATAATAAACTAGGTATGATGATTTGGTTCGTTTTGCATTGATGATACATACATATAAGATACAGGCTGGTTGGTACCCATGACTTCGCTTGCTTAGCTTACGAGAATAAAACACATAACTACACACGCAGTGGTTATAAAAATCGTTGTTTCCTTAAATTTTATTAACTTTGTAATAAATGAACAAATGGTAATATTTTTTAAAATTATAAAGTTCAAGTATCTGGAAAGTTAAATTAAAAAATTTGCTCGAAATCTATCCAGTAGTTTTTGAGCGATGCGATTACGAGGTTTAATTACTAAAACATTTCTGTAATTATAAGATTCATTCTGAATAATTCGTTACGTTCATTTCGTAGGCATATTTTTTTATGGTTTTCTACGAGCAACAAGTTTCTATAACAGTGCAGGAAACATCGCGTCGAAAGCAGCACATTTTAGACTTCTCTATGGAATATTCCATAACGCGTGTGAAATGTATCAACTTGCACTCGCCAGCGTGGCAGACTGTGGCCTTAATCCTTCTCATTCTCGGAGAAGAACCGTGTCCAACAGCGGAACGATAAAAGGGTTTGAAAATAAATCAATATTTATTAAATTCGTTCCGTAAACATAAAACTGTCAACAATTCATGAATAACTAAAATGGTTCACTTTTCTGACAATAGAACATAGACGAAATGTAACACTGATGTGCGTATTATTTCATTTGAATTGCCCTGTTGAATGAGCTGTAGAATAATCGTAACTGTGTATTGCAAACTATACCTTAAGTGCATTATACGTACCGTCCAATTTCGCCTAATCAGTATAATAGTACCTTTTATATTATCAATAAAGACCCGAGAGGCAGTTACGCCTGTGTGGTCGGCTTCAGGTAGAAGCTGTCGTACAGTTTTACTTGCATTGAATGAGGTTTGTCTGTCTAACTGTTACGTGGCTTATTGACTAGTGGGTTGTTTATATTTGGGCAATAAATGGAAAGCTGATAAAAGGGCGATGGCGATAGATAGGGCGGCCTATGCCCAGTTGTGGGCTGAGACATGTTGATGATAATAATGATAGTGAAAACAATACAAAAATTTTAACTGTAATTATGGGAATTATGGGTTTACCTCTCAGGGCTACCTCCAACTGTGGACTGGAATAAGCTGATGATGATGATTTAATTAGTATAGTCTTATTGATCTAACTCAGGTATGATTTTTCGAGACGTCGAGTCGATCGTGACCTTGTTGCGGCTGACGGGAGCTCGTGGAGAAGAATCTGGGAATTGTCGAAACTAGTCGGGCTATCTCGAAACTAAACTTGTACATCATATAATTATGTATATATGTATGTAGATACGAAACATTGAATAGTAAAATGGATAGAATATTCTAATGTAACTGATAATCGTTATTAAAGCTAATTTCTATACATGCCCTTACCTATGTCATTGATAATGTCATTTATGAACATCAAGGTAGTATTACATAAGAGTAGTTATCATAATTTGGTATATCAATTTGTTCCGGTTTCCGCTATCAACAGTGAATGTATCCATACAAATGCGTTCGTATTAAATTTATTGAGTTATTCATATTCTATTCATTACTGTTAATTTTAACCTTAAAATGATACTAAGTAATGTCAAAGATTTTATATTAATTTGTATGATAATTTAAGTTAAATAATGGTTGCATTATAAATACATTGTGAAAATCATAATCTATGCAACCATTATATAACAAATACCCCTATATAATATTGTTTGCCTCGTTTGTAGATCAAAGTATATGCTTCTATAACAAACTACCAAACGACGCGGCAAATTTATTAGTTTGTAAATTAAAGAAATTCATTAAGTATCCACTATGTCCAAAAGCCTATTATTCGATTGCAGATTACACGCTAGACATAGACGTTTGGAAATGAGTTGCATTAGTTCTAAGGCTTAAAATTATAATTTATATTATAACATAAGTGCTTATTTTAAAAGATGCAGTAGCACACCTATGTAGTTATTTTCGCCGCTTCTTCTCCATAGCGAGGCATTCTCCGAAGCGGGGGTAGTTTCAGTAAAAAAGTGTTCTAATGAACCAATTTTGAATAAATAATATATAAGATATTTGTTACTCCAAACTTCACTTGAACAGTTTCACGAATAAGCTTTTGTAAAATGAAGCAACACTATTGAATCCTTTGTGACAGCACGAAAAGATCGCAACAGTAATAGCGGATCAGCTGATCGATCCGAAGCCGATCAGCCTGAAAAAGGAGAGCTTGGAAAATGAGAGGTGATTTCCTATACAAGTATTTAACAGAGGTGCCCACTCGACTACCTACGACTCACGGTCGGGCCATTCGTTCCCAATGAGATTGACACAAGGGCACTTCACACAGATTGGACGTCACCGCGTCCCTCAGTCACGAGGGCCCTTGTTCCATGCCTTCAATTTATTTTTAAGGTTGGCGAAGTAATTAGATCCGACCAAATTATTTTTAAAGGAGACTGACACTGACTATGCTTGTAATAGCTTTAAGAGGTTTAAATGAAATCCAAAAGTAAAAATAAATAAATATAGTTAGACAACCTCGTTAAGAATTGTAGATATGTATATGTGCTTCATATTCTATTTACGGTCAAAGTTGCAAAGTTAACATTTGGGTCATACAGTTAAACACGTAAAAGTGATTAAACCCTTGATGAAATACTTTAATTTTTTACTGCTATCTCGATGCGATTGGCGGGAGCTCACGCAGGACCTCGTATAGGTCCGTATCTAGGTGGGCGATCAGGGAAAAACGTATGTCAGTTAGACTGGAACGTTATTAAATCACATTCAAAAATATTTTCTTGTTTGTTAATTGATTTAAAAGCACCCTATCCTATCTTGGCCAATACATTAACTGTACGTACACATGCAAGGACATTTCAGTTAATTGCACCGACACCGAATGTCAAAGGACAAGCATTTCAAAGGATCTTGACTCGCTGTGAACCATCGACGAAATTAAATTAAATTAATATTGCTTTTCGACCGACTATACTGTTCACTATGACCTTATATAATTTAACCAATAATAATATTAGAGTGTAGGAACGAGTACGATACAAAATGGTGATAATGAAATTTCAGTGTTAATAAAACTTGAGTAAAAGTATCCTTGCGTGTAAAAACATGCAATGAATTTTATTATTGAAGTATAAACGAGAAAGGAAGTAATTATTACAGATCCAAAATATCTTAGCAAGATGAAATCAGCATAGGATCGTGTAATTTGTCACACGTAGGAAAAGGCTGATGTGATTAACAGGAGTTCTAGACGAACTACATATGTTAAAGGTGCTATTTTTTATTTGAACTAAGTAGAAATTTTTCAAGCAGCGGTAAAAACATGTCTGCACTTATCAAATATTAATAAATTTAATTAGTTCGGTCAGTTCAGTACTAGTTGTTATTAAAACTGCGAAAAAATTGTTTTACCATTATTTCCTGCGTTGTCCTATTCTATTTTCTTGTTTCGATCAACATATCTATATACGAGCTTTCATATCGATGTAGGTATGTATGTCCGTATTCTCTTACTTCTAAGCGAATGTCTCCTAATATTTCGGGCGTTAATATGCTCAGATCAATCATTGTGAGGCTGAGAATAGCTCCTTGTCAAATCCAAGAGTTGTGTTGGGTACCGTATGCGTGTAGAAAATATAATATTTTTTTATCATTATAACATCTTCACCCTAGGTCTCTTACGACGTAGGCAGAGAGCACAGATTGCTGAATACCTTTAAGTTTACATGATACACTTCTTCTACATTAATGGGTCTCTTCTTCTACATTAATGGGTCTCTTCTGCATATATCATCACTCATATACTGCAGGAGGGTGAAACGAAGAGCAGGACGCGGCCGGTATAACATTATATAACTGTATGGAGTCGTCCCTTGCTTCCCATCTTCACTCATTATGTCTCGCAATTGCTTCCGATTGTCGTAACCTGACAGCGGCGCCGCCTGTCAGCGTCAGATAACCGGATTTCGGACGGAACTATACTAAGGACGATTCCAATCGCTTGTATTCATATCAACATGAAATTAACACAACATTCAGTGAATTTTTCTATGAATTTAATTTTATACCTATAATATTTTTTTTATTATTATTAATTATTGTGCCACAAGGTTCATTCCAAGGTAGGCAGAATATTAATGGAATAATTAATTACGTAATTAATGTTAATGTACAATGAACATACATGTATATTAGGTATGTTTATGACGAGAACCATAAATATAGAAAAAGTACATCATTTTTGTAAGGATTATTTAGCATTCCGTGCTTGATACCTGCCTCGTAAAAGAGCTGTCGTGATGATATAATAATAATAGTAATTCACATGTATCCTTTCTGATAATAATTATAATATATTATATAGGTATATCAATAGGTATAATTTTTTTACAATTGTAGACATTTTCCAAGTCCTCATATAGAAATACCTTGATGATGTATGTATATGTCCTTTCTGAAAAGGATATAACAAAAGAAATAGATAACCTGTCGTTTATAAAAAATAATATTTTCATCGCGAAATAATGTCGATATAGGTACTGTAGTCTAAATGGAACATCTATTGGAAAATACGGCAGCATTAATAACTGTAGGAATAAATAAAGTAGGTAGGTAAATATATTTTTATTTATTCTTTATTGCTAACCTGATAACTGGGTTACAAAGGGCCGACTTTATGTTTAATGGCTATCGCTCTCAGTCAGCCCAAATATTCACATTATTATTTCACATATTTTTATGTACAAGCGTTATGAGACTATATAGTTCGTATTGTTGATTACGTAATGTGTTTCTAAAGGACTTGTACTTGATCCAAGCCCGTCGACTGTTTAACCTTGTCTAATAAATGTAGGTGACTGCCCCTTTGGTCGTATTGGTTGCAAGCGCCACTGCCGATCGTGAGGTACAGGCTTCACATCTCGGGTCGAGCACTATTGGCTGTTTTCAACTTAGATTTTCTAGTCGTGGCTTGGAGTATGGGCATGTGTCCGGTGTGGGGCAATAGGCTCACCACCTATTCCACAGTGGGACGTAAACGTAACTGGTGAAACGTGAGAGTGTACTGCACTCCTCTGCCTACCTCTACAAGGTGACTAAGACAAGTCGATGATCACGACGCTGTCGATGATATTTCTTTATACATTGTTTACAAATATCTGTTCTTTTTGTAATATAAAATGTAAATTGATAGTGTTCACGCGATTATTTTGAAAATATTATGAAATGCTGTTTACTGAACGTCGGAATTAGCATAATACGTGGTTTGTTAATGATCTAAATAATACAGATAACATTAAATTCCAGACACAATAAAGCTCCTATTCACAACGCGAACGAGATATGATATAATAAGCCTTTGTACGTACTGTATTTTAATGTTACAGTATTATATGTAATCTCTGTGTGTACTCGTATGTACATACATGTACCGTGTACATAGCTAATAAATTTCGCAATGACAATATATGTTCACAGAACGATGTTGTGGTAAAGATATTTGGTAATTGTGGTACGTATAAGATTATGCTAGTAATTCCCGAAGAGGTAGGCAGAGGAATGTGGGACTCTCTCACATTTAACTAGTTATTAGATTAGTTATTAGATTAACGTGACAGAATTACAGCGCCAGTGCAAATGGTGGAGTTAGAAGAGAAACAGATACGCGTACGTACATCGGTTAAGTCATAAACGCCATCAAAGCAGGCGACTTCAACTGGCCTTTAACGGGCGAGCGAGAGTATGGTTTGTAATGAACGTGGTAGAAGCGAACGAAGTTTGTGAAGTCCGCGTAGTCAGCGGGAGACTTTAATCTCTGCCTACCCGCATTGGACATAAGTGGGACAGAATTATCTGTTATGTCGGTCATATGAGGTTTGCTAAGATAGGAATGGTCGGTACACGGTGCTATTCGCCAACCTCGTGAGAGACCTGGCGTGATGCTTTAATCATAATGTGTTGTTGCAGATGTGTGCTCTCTGAAGCAGTTCCGGTGCGCCAACACCAAGTGCATATCGATTTCGTGGGTGTGCGAGGGCGAGGACGACTGCGGCGACAACTCCGATGAAGACATCGAGCAGTGCAAAAAAGGTACGATTGTAATACTCACATGTGTAACATCACGCCTGTCATCCCCGAAGTGGTGGGCAGAGAAGTGTAATACACTCCCACGTTTCACCAGTTACGTTTGTGTCCCACTAAGAAATAGATGGTGAGCCTATTGCCATTTACGAGGCACATATTCAGATGCCGAGACACTATTACAAAATGTAAAACAGAAAAATTTCAATAGAACCGGGATTCGAACCCAGCTCCTCTCGATCGGCAGTCCTGATCGCAACAAACACGACCGACGAGGCATTCATAAAAAACTCGGACAATGCGAAAAGCGCAACTAACACAGCTGTAACATTTGTCTATTCACTACCATTCAAAAGTTTCACGTTTACAACAGGATAATTGATTGTGTTAATCCTGAATAATTAATGTCCAACTTTAGCGGTTGTCTTATAAGCAGTACATAAGTACAGTGAGTTGTGTCTCTGAAACTAACTAGTTGCCTCCAAATATATCGTTGAAAGATCCCAAGTGTACCTAAATGGATTTTAGGAAGTGTCAAGAAGATTATCCAATGAAATATAGACTTTACTGCTTTAGGATTAGGTGTGGTTCCTCTGTAAAACTTTGTGGATGTACGTACATACCTTCACGTTGATAAATACTCTATAGTATATTGTTTTGTAGATAAAATGTTATAAGTGTGTTATTATAATATTAGATACCATCATTTAACAATTATCTTTTTTGGTCCTTTCAAATTGTGAAATCCCGGTTTCCAATCCGTGGTACTACTGGATTAGGTTAACTTAAATATCTACTCGGGGTCTAGATACGTGCTCGGTGTATGACAATGGACTCACCACCTTTTTCTAAAACAAACAAGTTACTTATAGTCTATATAATTTTACTTATAGTCTATAACATAATAATGAGAAATAAACATACATAAATATTATTATTTAACGTTATTGAAATAACTCCAACTATCGATGTAATCGCCTAACGCCTGCCTTAACGATGAGGAAGGGCGAATGTTTCGCCCGAATCCGCGTCCATTACAATAAAGTAATTATTGTTCAAGTCTGACAATGAAATATCTTGAGAATGTCGTCCGTATCGTTGCTCTATTAATATTTATTGGGGTACTAGCATCGCAACTTGATGGCCCGCTTTTAATTTAGGATCAATTGGCGTCTCTACGTAATAACGAGTTGTTATTTTGAGCTAACTTCGATTTATAGGTATTTAGTACAACCTTATTCAACTCTTTCATTGTGTTCCGGAATGTTGTTTAAACGAAACGCGTTTATTACTGCGACTTATCTTGACTTCATACTTCGTAGTAGTATTAAAGTTTATCGAGCTTATAGCGGTAATGATGTTATTGCAATTGAGGTCCGTAACAATGATGCTTCTCACTGGTTGTACAAGATTGTGGGTAATTTATTAAGGATACATTTTCTGTAACATTTATTCATCCATGTACAAGATAAAGTGCACTAATGGTTTTCACACAAGAACAGCCATTACCTAAGTGTTGCTGTTGCACAAATGGCGTAATAAGACGCGCGAAGTAATACCGTTTCAGCGGATTTAACAGTCAGAGATCCGCGGAAAACATCAGTACCGCTGCGGCAAGGAGATTCGAAACTTGTTGAAGTCGGACCGGACGTGGAGATTATGAGGTCTCAGCGAGACTTCTTTCAGGAAATAAAATGAAAGTTTGTTGTTCAACATTTTTATTCTGAAAATTGGGTTAAAAAATTATAAATGCCAGCTGGTATTGCTTTAATCTGACGTGGACGGCATTTATAATTAAAACCCAGGCAATTATTATTATTACGTTACTATTTTTTATAGTCACGCTGTTCTTCGGTGTACGAATGCTTTTTTTATATTTGCCTTTGAATTGTGTAGCTATTTTCTTTTAGATTTTTGTTTTAAGAGAAATAAACAACAAATACCTACATATCATGTATTATAACAAATATATGGTATACATTTTTTCAAATAAGTTTTTATTGGCATAAAGTTGCAAGGCATTCGTCGTTTATGCTATTTTATTTATTTGTAATATATTGTCTTTAACAGAGGACGGATTATGCCAATTAAATATTTGTACCAGTTTAACCCACGTGATGATGAAATTTCCCGATGAAAGTCCCCGAAACCACCGCGCCGCTATGAAGAGAGTGACGAGTGTATAAGAACCGCGCCGAGTGTGAAGTTAAGGTATAATCTGGCACTG